>CAEGAF010152634.1:0-34859 GCA_903067075.1 Micropoecilia bifurca
CAAGCACATGCAAATATGATCTAAGAATCTGAAGAGTTAGGTTACTCAGTTACCGTTTTATGTAATGTACAATGGCTGCTGGAAAAGGCAAGAGGTTTTTTTTTGTTGCCTTACCATCCTGAAACCACTGGCTGCATCCATTTTGCTTGTGCTGGAGGTTCCAATTCTGCTTTTCAAAGATGTACGATTGTATAGTTGCACTTCTGCTTGTAGAAATTTTCATGTGTGAGTGTAAATGTTAAAATCATTATCTAAGAGAGATTTTGTGGTGTTGCTGGTGATCTTGAGTATTTTTTTTTGCATAACATGTGTTTATATTTAATCCTCTGTTTAGCTCTGAAATGTTACATGTTTTATATGTTGGCATTTGTTTGTGTGTTTGAGTCCCAAAATCCTTAGGAATGAGTTTGAAACCCTTTTCCAAACAGATAGACGTGCCAGACTTTGTTTCTCATCTGCCCTTAAATATTTTGAGATCAGATAAAAGAGGGGAAGGAAGTAAAGGAACGGGGACCAAAAACATACTCTAATTTACTTTTTCCACCCTTAATTTGGACTTAGCTGAGATTTCATATTTTTCAGACTTTTTAAGACAGCGTTTGATCCCTGTTAGCAAACTGTTGCACCAGTTTTATTGGTTACATTCTACCAGTGTAGATGCAGGAGAATGTGATGTGCCAGTGCGTGTGGTTAAACAATGGCAAGAATGATGACCACATGAGATTACATCACAGCAAAGCGATGTGAAATATCACCCAAAAAGTTGACTTGGAGTTCTCTTACTTTATCAGCTAGAAGGAAAATACTGAAAGCAAAAAGCCGCGGCTGCAGAGGGGGTTTAAAGTGAGTTAAACGGTGGGGCAAATCTGTTATTTTCCCCAGGATACACAATGTCCTGGTGTTTTACTTACCCTCCCCCACAGAGCACACAAAAGTCTTTGAGGTGACGTGCTAATTGATGCAAAGTAATGGAGGAGGAGGACGCACAATGGCTGCCCCACTAAGCTTTACATAAACTTATCTTTCTTTTACGGTAACAAAACCTACAAAAAAGCATGTTCTCTTTTTCTGTTTTGGGAATATTTAGTGGAACCAAACCAAACCGAGGAGAAATCCAGGGAAAGGTTTGAAGAACGGGAGGAAGGAGAGGAGGAGGGGAAGCAGAAGAAGGGGTTGACCTCCTGTGGGTCTGGGGTCCCCACACCCAGCTGTGGTCATCACCTCACACTGCAGGACACACGTACACACACACACACACACACACACGTACACACACACACACACACACACACACACACACACACACACACGTACACACACTCACACACACACTCACGACGCCGATCGTCGCTCTGTGGGAGTTTGACCTGAGCCAGATGGCCACCACTCTCCACCTTTTATGAGTCTCCATTTTCCTGTCATGTTATCTCACTAAACTAAAATATTTCACACCTTAAAAAAAAAAGAACCAGGGATTCAGAATACACTTTTCTGGGATGGACCATTTCAAGACAATGCTAGTCTTTCATTGCAGTGTGAATGAGGGGAACAACACTAAATCAATTATCTATCAGTTAACATGCTGCTTTTATGGACGGCTGTGATTAACGGAGAGTAAATAAATCAAACATGTCAACTCTTGCAGCCAGGAGCAATGTGGTGACTGACGGGTTGTTTTGCAATCATCGTTATATTGAGCTGGACACAGTTTGAACTCGTTTTATCAAAAGTAGAAGGAAAGAACAGATTATAGTCAGCTTCATTCTTCATCATTTTGTCTCATCTGAGGTGGGTGGAGTAGCTAAAGATCATACTCAAGTAAGAAAAGCAATAAGAAAAAAAAGTAAAAAGCAAAGTTTCAAGAAATTACTCAAGTAAAAAAAAGGATGTTAAAGTACTGAGTAACTCATAAAATCTGATTTAATATTTTAAAATGTTGCTCTCAGGCAGTCAATATGTAAAGTTGTAATATAATGTAAATGTAAAGTAATTCTGGCATTTTAAAGACTAAATTAAAAATACTGCAAATAAGAATATGACAGCATATTAGAGCTGTTAGAAAAAAAGGAGAATAAATTTCCTCCAAAAAATCTCAATAATTTTCTACGAGAAAAAATTTCTGAGATTTTTTAGAAAAAACTTCTGAGGTCAAACTCAAAATGTCTGTTTTTTTCTAGCTAATTTTGGACTTTTCAAACTCAAATTTTCCTAGATTAATCTCAAAATTTCTGAATTGTCTCCATGGAAATTTACTCTTCCATTTTTTTCCTATTTACTCCGGCCCTCATAGTAGACCACCATCATAGTAGAAACAGTTTTCACATAAACCTTTTCATTACAATATACATAAATTAGTATTTGCAGTAGGTAATGTTAGTCTTACTGATCTCCTAATACTATCAGCAGATAGAAAATGACATTAGAACAAAAAGGTTAGTGCAACAACATGATGTCTGACTTTACCATAAACTGTAGGTTTGTGTCTGTCTTTTCTATATAAATTATTTTGTTCTTTCTTTATTAAAGTTACCTCTATCTAGAAATTTTGCTCAAGTAAAAGCAGCAAAACTTTATATTAATATGACTCAAATAAAAGTAAAAAGTATGGTGCAGCAAAAGTACTTCTAAAAGTAATTTTATTCTAAAGCTTACTCAAGAAAATGTAACTCTTACCTACCTGGAGCTCAGCTTGGGTTGCTAGGTGACGAGTGGGGCTCAGCTTGGGTTGCTAGGTGACGAGTGGGGCTCAGATTGGGTTGCTAGGTGATGAGCGGGACTCAGCTTGGGTTGCTAGGTGACGAGTGGGGCTCAGCTTGGGTTGCTAGGTGACGAGCAGGGCTTGGCTAGGGTTGCCAGGTGACAACCAAGTGCCCTGGTTGCGATTCAAAAATCTGAACGTTTTTTTAAACTGCTTATTTTCCAAATACTATAAAGCATAAACCTTCTGCCAAAAACTGACTCTGTGTTCTTTTAAGTACTTAGACAGTTTTTAGAAGCAGTAGCAACTCAAATGGAAGTACAAAAACGTGAATTTTGCATGAAAGATCTCTTAACCAAACATCTGGGTGTCAGTCTGACTCCAGTCACAAATAAATAAAACTAGCCTCTATGTCCCAAAAATTCTTCTAACAATAAAATTTTGATCTCCTTTCAGTTGTATTCTGAGTTTCTGCCTCTGATTAGCAGTGCAACTTCTTAATGCAACTTCTTAGTTTTACTATTATGAAGCCAATCAATCTGAACAGGAGTAAAAAAAATGCAAATGCTAATTTCTAATCTATATTGTTAGAAAATTCAGGTATTTTGCGTTACCTCTAACTGACTTCTGTGTATAAATCCATCAGAAAATATTATAGTTGCTGATTTTTAAGATAATTGTATGATTATTATGACTTAAGTGACATTTATTAAGTCACTTAAGTAAAGTATTCAGGTTTTTTAAAATCATGAGTGACAATTATTGATGCAGCTTACAATTCTTTAGGTCCCAGAGTTTCCATGACACCCAATAGACAAAATCAAAATGCCTCCAGTTTTTTTTGCCAGAAAGAAAAGCTTTTTCTGTCCCACTATTACAAATGTAAACATATGGAGTTTGTTCAACTCTACAAGGACTAACCAGATCCAAGTGCGATTGGATAGATGAGGTTTAGTAAGTATGGAGATCTACACGTGTTTTTTATGACCCACAATCTCATGAAAGGTGCTGACATAGAATGGGAGGTTAAAGTTGACCTACCCCGCTAATATTATGCCACAGATGTGGTAACAAACCTGTAACAACCCGTGACAACCATGACGTTACAGTGTGATGAAGTAATGGTGCAAAACCAAAGAGAGCAGCTGCAGGTGGAGTCCAGTGTGTCCGAGCCACTAAATCAGCGGTGTCAAACTCATTTTTAATTTGGATCAAATCCAGATCATCATAAATGCTCTTAAAGGGCCAGTTGTGCCAGAATGTATTGACAAAACCCATTAACAAACTGTTGAAATATCAAAGAATTCTTCAAATTAAATGATATTGAACATCTTTTCAGTCCCTTCTGGGTTTCATTATTGTTTCGTGATTTCTTTGCATTAAAAATCAAAGTATTTGTGGTACTAATTTGGAAATATTTGTAATATTCCCTGTTGCATTTATTTATGTTGGTAAATGTGACGTTTTATTATTCGCTGTACGGATCAATCCAGGCTTAGACAGCTGTTTAGTACAAGTAAAAATGTTTTTGACAGTTTTTGAGAAAAATACGCAATAAACTCCCAATTATGTATTGATGCAAAAAGTGAAGAGATTTGTTGATTTTGCATGAATTTCCATGATAACTTGCAAGAGACTGGAGGGATTGATAGATATAATTGGGCAGTAAACAGATAAAAACTACATTGATTTGATTGATAAAGTAATATTTTAGCACAGTGTTTAGGCTAAAACTCACAGGGCCTCATTAAAAGCTATGGTGGGCCCTATCTGGCCCATGGGCCTTATGTTTGACACATGTGCAATAAATTATCCTCCATTAGTCATGTGATCTGACAAATACTTTGATCAGCATGATCTGAGGCAGATAATAACATTATGTGACATTTATTATATAAATATTGCTCAATAAATGCTGGATGTTGTTATTCATTCATGTTGGTTCTGCAATCCCAGTTACATGCATCTAAAGCTCACGATTTTGGTTACTTGAGTGGTGTAAAATTAGAAAGTGGAATAAAATGCACTCCAAACCATATCGCCAAATTACAGCCGAATGGTTCACCAAGCAAAAAGTCAGTAGTTAATATATACGCTCCAGGCCTAAATCCAATAGAAAACCTTTGAAGTGATTAGCTTTGTTATGTCCCTCCCCTATTAAAGTAAGAGAGGACATTAAATGAAGTGGGCTAAACCTTTGGATTTTATAGCAATTTTCACAACTGCCATCCAATTTCTTTTAATTTTGTAATTGTTTTTCACTTACTATTGTTCTGATGAATAAACGTAAACCCCATGATAGCTGAAACAGTCCCAGTTTTCCACCAAGAAGTCATTTAGTCAGTTCCAAGAGCCTGAACACTGAGATGCACTAATTTAATTTATTCTATATGCTACTAGCTTAATTAAATATTTAGAGCAGATATTTGTTTGGTTTACTGAAGAACTAGAAAACCACTCATCCTTAAAACACACAAACATTTACTAACCCAGGATTATGAGCACAAACCCACTTATTCTATAGATTTCCTGCATGTTCATTTGCTTCTTAAAGCCATATGAATTACAATATTTTGTCTCAAATAAGTCTCTGATATTCATATTTTTATTAATACATGCTATTCTCCTAAAGCGCCTCCATGAAAGGCAGCTTTTTGTGTGTTTTCTGGTGAGCCAAATTACCCAGTGCCTAAAATATTCTTTATCAAGCTCCAGACATGTGTTTTCAATGTTCTTTAAATATACTGCCTTTGCACACACATATTCACACACGAAAACGCACATGCTCAAGTATGAAGCCAGATAGTTAAAAGAAAACCCCTCCCTTGACTCTCTGAGTCACAGTTCAGTATATCTCCATTTTGTATCCTCAATATTTCGTGTCAGAGAAATTTAACCGACATTTACTTTGCTAAAACATGAGGCTTATTTGCTAAAATATTACCGAAACTATATTTTCACAAAGAAACAGTTTTACCAAACAGTCACAGTAATAACTCTTGTAACAGAACATTTGCATAAAGTAAAATATCAAGCACCATTCATTCATTCAAAAACCATGAATGAATGGGTTTCCACTGAAGGGACGAGTGTTCGTGTGAGCGCAGGACGCTGCGGTCAGTAAGCCGCTCCTGCTGCGTCTCTGTGGCCTGGCTGTAACCCTGCATGGTTTACCCACCCACACATGCACACACACGCAGCCTCTGCTGCCTTGTAAACCCGGGTTGTGTTGTTTCCAGCAGCAGTAATGTTTTACGAGAACTCGGTAGGAGAAATACAGGCTGCTCAGGTCACGACATGAGGTTACAGGCATGTCTGCTTTTGAGGGTTCTATCGAATTTGGGTTTTTGTTGGGGGGGTTTTTTCAGATGCCAAGTTACTGTACGTGCAAACATTTTAAGTTTGGCATGCTCCAGATATTTTGTTTTCGAGAATGAGAGACTTTATTGTAATCCTTTAGAACTGTTTTGAAAGGTTCTTCAGGCTTTGTGAAGGAGAGTGGTTCAAATGGGCAGATGAACAACATCTGAGAGTCATGTCTTTGATAAAAATAAACACAAGATGCATCATGTAGGTAGTTTATCGTATTAAATTAAATTAAATTAAACCTTTATTTAACCGGATTAAAACTGATTGAGCTCAAGATTTCTTTAACCTGGTTGACCTAGCAAAGAAAGGTAGCAGCAATAACAAAAATAGACACTAAAATAGACACTAAAAATGTATAAACTGCAAACAATTTGACCAAAACAGTGTTGTTAATAATGTCTAATGTAAAAACGCTGTTGACAAGATTTCTTTTGTTCTTTGCATTTTTGTAGGCTAACAATGCTATTATCATGGATAGCTAGAAGCTATTAGCTTAGGATATGTAACACATGTTAGCTATTACTTTTAGATAAATTAGCTAACATCTAATTTAACATAGAATAGACATGTGCTAGCTATTAGCTGGTTTAGCTACAGGCGTATAGCTAACTTACCATACGTTATGGTAATTTAGAACTAGTAGTTAATTCTCTTCGTACTCAGAAGTTGGATTTTACGAGTTACCATTGGGAAACTACCAGATCTAGGAGATAAAAACAGCTTTTGTATTTAAAATTGTGTGGCAGTAGCCTCTTTAAACAAGAAGAACACAGTGCTCTCTTTATATCTTATTTTACCTTCAAGTTAAGATAAATGTATTGCTATTAGCTTTTATTGCTAATAGTATTAACCACTACAACATTTAGCAAATTCAGCTGTTTTCTAAGATGTTATTACCAGTTTCCAAGACTTCTGTAATGGCTGTCATTTCTAAGGGCTAATGGAAATAGCTATTAGGCCTTAGCCGATTAGCCTTTAGATAACTGACTGTACATGATAGCGATGAAATTGTAAGAAATTAACAAATAACCAACTTACAATTCATTAGAAATGTTACCTACCTCTATAGAGGTTTGTTGGTGCTAAAATAATTTATTTTAAGTTTCAAACTGTATTTTTCTTGGTATTTCAGAAAATTTTACCAAACATGGGCAAGGTTTACGAAGCCCTGATGATTCAGCTTTTTAATAAAATCCCTTGATAATGGTCAGGTTTGGCAAAAGTGAGTGAAACTGGAGCCAAAGTCTAAGGAAATCATTTAGAAAGTCCTAAGCCTTTAGAGGCATATTATTAAATAACCTTAAATGGTTATAAAAAAAAACCTTTAACTTGGGATGATGCAATATTCTTGCACATTACGTCAGATTTTAGATAAATGACAACCAATGCTATTAATGACTACATAATTTCAGGTTCTCAATTTCTCTCACACAGCCCTCAGTTTCAAAGGTTCAAAACACTCTTGTTTTAGAATCTACTGATCTAATCTGATCAGCTCTTGGTCTTTAGTTTACACACAAAGACAATGTTAAAATGTGAGATGACCACACCCACGGTAATTGAAAGCCTTACTTGACATTGAATATCAGATGGCCTGAAAAAAAAGAAATGAAATAAGATCATATCAGTAGCTACTGCCAGCAGCTGTGCTCTTTTAATGTTTGGATCCAAAACAAGAAAAATATGAAATGTTCCTTATCTGAAATACCAGCCGTTGCTCTTTTTTTCCCCCTCTCTCTGTTTTAAGAGTTGTTGTAGTTGTAAAAGTCAGAGCCAAAACCTGCTGGATGCTTTTATGTAGAAAACACTAAAATTGCAAATAAGAGCAAATCACGAACATGGGTAAATAGAAAAAGAATGGGGAAAAACATAAGAAGAGACAACCATCCGGTGTGGAGGGAGGAGAGATTAACTTGTTTCTTCATTAATATTTAAAAAAGTACTCATTTAAGCACTGTGCAATAGGCTGTCTTTGTTAAAGTGTGTAAGTATTTCAGCACAACACCACAAAATTTGGATGTTTGACAACATCCTGCATCATAACTTTATCTCTGCCATTATGACAAACCAAACCTTGTGAAAATCAGGTAAAAACTGAAATTAATTGAGCTAATTATCTGATTCACAAAGTGCTGTAAGAGCAGTAAAACCCGAATGTTCATGTGAAGAATGACTTCGACCGATTGGATGTGAGATTAGCTCAATGCTGATCTGCAGTAATCCTGAGGTCACGAGGTCACGGCACCAGGTGTGACCCTTCTGTGTTCGTCTCAGGTCCAGTAGGTCGACGTCACGACAGACTCATTCAAGTTCTCTGTAGCTATTCTAACAAAGGAGGGAATCAGGTTGGTGGTTAACACCAGCAGCTTCTGCCCCTCAGTTACAAACAGCAACTGAAAAAAGGGGGCGGAGCCCTCAGTTACCGGTTGCTACGGTAACCACCAACTGCCAAGAGCAACGTAACTGTAAAACACCAATAAATGTCTGGAGAAACAACTTATTGACTAAATAAAATAATTAAATAATTTTGACAAACTTTACATCTGTATAATTTTTAAAATAAAACCCTGTTACACATGCAGCTTCCTCAGGAGAAATAAATGTACTTGGGTGTGTGTGACATCATACAAGATGGTGGACATGTCAGGTGTTAAAAAAAATCCTTGAGGTTTACAAATATAACATGGTTTGCTATAGTTACATGGTAGCGTTCACAGTATTTCTATTGTTTAAATTTAATTATTTCCTCTGATTATTATGTGTACCCACAAAGTTAGAGTGTATCCTTAATGGCGGGTAGGAAAACCATTGAGAAATGAACTTGATCACAAAATCGATTATTATTACAGAGCTGAAAGAATATTTTTTTATTATTTTAAATAATATTGTAAAAGGCGCTCTGTTGATGTTGGTTAACATTAAATAAATTGGGCTTTCTTTTTTGTTTTTGTTACAGTAGATTAGTTACATTTCATTAATTTATTTGATGTTTGTTTATTTCGCTTTATATTTCTTGTAAAAAAAAAAAAGATGGAAACATTGGCCTTAATTTTTATAAATTTTTGAGTTTACATTGTCTTGATGGTTGTTTATGAATCTTAAAACTGATAATACTTTTATTTAGTCACATTATTGGTAAAGTTATTGGTTTAAGATTTGAAACTAAAGGTTTAGGATTTGAGACTTGAATGCATTCACTGTGGACTCAATGTTGGTCTTTCAGGCCTTTATCTGAGAGTTGTGGATATATTTAAGAGTTACTTGTGTCTAAATTCTGTTAGTTTTTGTCTTGATTTTACACTTGAGTATGTGAATATTGATGTATAAAGCAGTGTACTTTAAATAATGACAGTCCAATGCTTTTTGTATCTTATTTTATTGCACAAATTGTGTTACTACAATTAGTATGGTGTATACATGCATTTGCTTTATATGTGAAGATTTAAAGTGAAACCCAAAGGGCTTTAATTAAAATACAATGTTTTTGATCTAAAATTATTATTGCAGATAAACACAAACAAAGACATAGGTTTTCATTTGCTTGTTTAAAATCTTTGAGAGCAGTGGAGTCTTCAGTTCCTCTTGACACACACGTATGAACGAGTTAAGGTACAGGAATAGCTCCTCCAGCAGCCAGTCGCTGTGAACACCAGAAAGAGAAGTCAGAAAACCAAACGTCAGAAAAACTGTAAAATAATCAACAATGAATTTCAAAACTGAATAACAGATCTCAGTTTTACAGGAAACTAAAACTGGATTAAGGCAATTCATTAATTACGACATAAAATAATGTATATTATCAAGGTAAACTGAGTCTTTGAATCTTCTCAGAAATGGGAAATCAACCTGCACAGTTTCATTTACCAAGATAATTCATCGTTGCACAGCGGTTTGAGCTAGAAGGCTGTCCATCACACCAGTTTGCATCCAGAAAATTGCTTCCATCACTCCACAACCAAACAGAACTCTGGAAACAAGAATATTACAGATTACATATTTCATTTAATACTTTATTGAAAAAGCTACAAAAAGCATTGGTACTGATACCTCTTGTGCATTAGTGGCTCCAATCCATGTCTCTACTTGGAAATTCACTGAATCTAATATCAGCCTGTGAACGAACTGGTTTTCATCCTCACTATGGATTGATGCAAGGTTTGCCTCCATGGTCAAGCAGTTTTTCTGCAGAGGAGACAGAGGTAGTGCTTAGTATCAGATAACTAATATTGTACAAGAAAATTGGTGATAAAAGGGACAGGAGATCACCTCAGCTTGAGCCCAAGTTTTACATGTTGAAAAGTACCGATAGCATCGACCGTTGAACAGAGTTCAGCCCCAAGGACAAGACTGGACCGTCAAGACCTGGGGGCCTCCTGACAACACAGGAAACATCTCTGGTTAACACAGAGCTGGGCAGAGCATCCAAAAACCTACTCTAGTAAGTAGAGCTACTGCAACAGATATTCACTCTTAAAGTGAAAGTGAAAGTAACCATCCAAGAAATTACTCCAACATTTTCAAACTAAGAATTTTTGGATGAGTGTTTTGATAATTATTATACTTTTATCAATGAAACGGCACAAAACAAAATTTTTAACTTTTCCACCCAGTCTCTCTCTAAAAGAGAAAAAATTGCACTTATTTGTTAAAATAACTGTAATAATAATAAGAGTAATAATCTGTTAACGCAAGGAAGTCACATTTTTTATCTTGATCTTTTGAAACATTATTTAGTTATATTCACATACTCAAGTGTAAAATCAAGACAAAAACTAACAGAATTTAGACACAAGTAACTCTTAAATACATCCACCAAAGTCACTAAACCTTTAATTAAACATTTAAAAAAAATAATTTGAAAAATGGTGTGAACTTAAACATAAAATATGTTTCTTGTACAATATGCACTTCTGAAAAACTTTAATGAAGATGCAAGTGAAAAAAGTGTATTGTCTTAAAATCTCAGTCACAAAACACAGGAATTGATATTTATTTTGCAAGAAAATTATTAAAGGATAACTTCATAGCCATCCATCTATTTTCTGTACATCCTTGTCTCTTAATGGGGTTGGGAGGGTTGCTGCCTCCATCTCCAGTTAAACTTCCAGGCGAAAGGCAGGGTTCACCCTGGACAGGTCGGCAGTCTGTCGCAGGGCAGAAACCTCCATATATAACTATGAAATTAACATCTTACGGGTTTTTTTTTTTTTTTATGGGAGAAGAATAGAAAGCTATTTGGTTCTTATTTTCTTTAGAGATATTGTCATGATTTTTAAACAAATATTTTCTTCTCAGACTAGAGAAGAAAACTGACATCAGATTTCCTGATGAATTTATTATTTCATTATTGGTCTATAAAGTCAAAACATTTATAGTTTTTTTTTTGTTTTTTTTTTAAAGACATTTTAGTTCCATTAGTCTTTTTATTTCTTAAATGTAGCATCAGGCATTTTTTTCCTATTTTTTACTTATGCCGTATGTTTGTCCCGAACTTGATCTTTGTTATTAACTCTTCTTTATACCAAACTAACTTTTAGCTGTATAAAAGAGATGGTTTCATGAGTAAAAAAATCATGTCTCTAATCAGTCAAATCACAGACTGTTAAATTGAATATTAGTACATATTAATGTGTATTTTTTTACCATCTTGGAAACATGGCAAAGTTCACAGAGTTGCAAAAAATTTTTACAAAAGTAAAGTATTGAAATACATTTTGTTTCAATACCTAAAACCTTCGCTCTTACTCTACTGAACATATGATTACATAAAATTTTGCCCTGTATTCAACAAGACACAAACACATTTTAACAGCCAAATATCTCCAGCAATGACTTAGGAAAGCAAAATTATCTTGACTGTACATTTTAGAATATATTTTTTTGTTGTTGTAGTTGTACTTTTTAACAGCACAAATGCCTGGACAGTCCCGTCATTTTAGGATGTCAAATTTATGACACAGGGTGTACTACTGCCCCAATTCTCACATTTTTGCCCACTTGTAATCTGCTCACTCAAATTCTTATGTGTACTTCTACTTAATCCACCCTTCATGGAGGGGCGCAGGGTGCGCACTGAGCATTGGGCTGTAGATACATGTTAGGATCGACTTGTATGAGCTCACAGAAGAGTGGCGTCACTATGTATTCTTTTACTTGCAATTCATAGCTGCCTTCTGGAGTAGAACACTTCTGTAAACAAAATGAAACCTGGAGATTGAGGTATTATTAATTTAGTGCAGTGAGCCACAGTAAAAGGAAAAATAACACATTTTATCTTCTCAAGACCAATTAGGCTTATGGTACTAAAGGTTGGTCCTATCATGAATAAGTCCTAATATTGGTAAAAATACAAACTGTGTCATTTTTTGAAAAATAAAAGAAACCAAAAGTATCTTTATCAAAGTAGACTACTCTTAATAAACCTACAGTCTATAAGACAGTCAGTCATCATGAAAAATAACTGATGATATTATGATTTATTACTTGTTGACAGACAACATTTTTATGACAAACGTTTAATTCCACAGAGTAATTTGTAGGAGCATTACATCAGAGGATCGCCATCTGAGGCATGCCTCCAACCATCACATCTTTTCCCAGTGCCTCTCTGTGGAAGTCATTTCTTTACATGTTCCTCAGTAGATTAAACTTTTTAAACATAATAGCCTCATTTGTATTTGTCTTGAAAAATACTTCCTGGTGGTATAAATATCGGCAATTATGTTTGTTCTATTTAAGCCGAAACTGTTGTTAATCCATAATTCTTATCTAATCTATTACATTAAACCTGAAAAAAAGCAATTAGCATCAAATACTTCCACTTCTATAGTTTGTTTTATTTTTCCAACCATCAATCATTTTGGTGAAAAATGATAAAAATGCCTTAACTCGTATTCATTTAGTTTTGATTACCCATTCATTGGATCAAATCTTAGCTGAGTTTGTTCATAAAAATTTTGGAGCTGATTGTTTTAACTTTTTAAATTTCCCCAACTTTTACTAATTTATGGTTTCGCTTTGAATAGCAAGTATACAGAAGTATTTCCTTGTATTTCCTCCTGTTTATTGTCAAAAATGTGTTGTGTCCTATCTGAGTGGTTTGCAGCTCAAATGAGTGAGACCTCTGCTGTTCAGATGCATACATTACTAGTCAATTGTGAAAAGCAAATAAATAACTAATGGATAATGATCTAATTTACTGGATAATTTATTGGTTTATGTGATACACTTTACAAATGTTCAAAGATCTACTACTATTGGTATGGAACATCTATATTTGTGGTTCAATTTCCAGGATATAGTATTCATTTTTGTTGTTAAATATTAGAGTTGAAATGTTAATTTCTTTGTTATGAGTCCTGAAAAAATATCTAAAATTCAACAAAAATGTTTTATCAGACTTTAAAGAATAAACCTTAGTAAAACACTATAAATAATACCGTGCAATAAGATTCTCTAAATAAAGTATATCAGAACACAATAAAAGGTAAAATAGTAAAGTTTTGTTTATGATACTGAAATTACAGGATTTATTTTGAGATTAAAAAAAAATTCCCTTAAGTGGTTTATTTATTTATATTTTATTTATTTTGTAAATCAAAATTGTGTAAATTAAGCTTTTAAAATAAGGCAGAAAACAAGTGCAAAACTTTTTATTATAATTTTAACTTTCTATTTTAGCCTGATCCAATTAAGAATACCACAGCTCTTGAAATTAAATCAGAGTAGGCCCTCTTTCGTGGAATAGAATATCTCTACAACTGACGGCAGTAAGAATCGCATCGGAGTGGGACCTCTGTCGTTCACCTTCGCTTTTCTGTCCCAGCTGCAGTTACAGGTGTGTCGTCACCGCCATGTTTGTCCCTGCGCGGATTCCATCGCGCAGCTTATCGTCCCTCCCAACATCAAGTTTACTTCTGCTTTCTGAACTCCTGCACTGATTTAAATATATTAAAATTCATTAGCTCGTCGTATCGGCGGTGCCAGTCACACCAAATTATCTCACTGAAACGCGTCAAGCAGCTTCTTCTTCACTTCCAGCCGAGTTTGATGGAGTCGCTGGTAAGTTTAATTAGCCTGTTTAGCTTCGGTAGCTGCGCTAGCCGCTCACTTAAATCGCTATTCGACTGCGGAATATATTGAAGGACATCGTTTACTTTCTATTGAATTAACAGTGTGCGAATACAGTAAAAGTGAATAGAAAGAGAAAAAGGTTGTTTCTGGTGTAACACTGTAATACGCATGTCTGCCAGCAAGTTCAGAGTGTGAATGACTAACAATAAATAAATCAGCGGCGTGTTTACAGAACATCCTGCATGAAGACAGGAGAGAGACAATCATCTGTTTCCTTCACTTTAACTGGATCTCTGCAGTTTGAAGGATTAAGACTAAACAAGACTATTATGAATTCAGTAACTATTTACAAGACATTGCAAGGACGGAATTTAATGTGTTGTATTTGGATTTTGTTTAAAAAATAATAAATCTAGTATGTAATTTAGTTCTTTTTGCCTTTAAATTAAAAAAAAAGTAAACAGACTCCACCTTCAGTCAACATCAGTATCAAAACAAACTACATAATGACTCTTTAGTGGGTACAGGAAAGTTTGACCATTTTGAGTACAACATGGCAGCATCATGCTGTGGGAATATGACACCTGGAAAAATCACCTGCAAGTCAAATTTCCCACCAGGAAATCGGGAGCAACTCTGACTCTCCCGAATATGTTTTATGTTTCAATATGGCCACTTTTCAGGTCAAAATAGTACTATTCTTTTTTGGAAACATGTTTATTTTATGAGACACACATGTAAGGGAAAATAAAATCAAATCAATGCTACATGTAGAGCCTGCATGTCTGATTAAAAATGGTTGCTTATGGAAAGTGAACCTGAAAATGTAAAAGTACTGCGAACAATGTCTATGGATGCCACTACGTTGAAATTCTGACACGTTAAACAGTCGTGGTCTTCTGCTTGTTTAATTGCAGTTAGAAAGCAACTTAAATGCTAAATACATATTGGGTATATTTATCAATTACTAAAATAACAAAATAAAACATATATCCTCTACATTAATTTGATCTTTTAGGTACCTGACTAGAAAAATAACATTCCGAACTAGAAACTTTGTCCAAAGGAACATGGTCAGTTTAGAAAATCTCCTGAATAATTAAACATGATGATGGCAGCATAATGCTGTGGGGACAGTTGTTTTTATAAGGGGTTAGGAAATGTGTACAAACCTTAGAAAGCTTGTTGGAAGTTACAAAAGATGAGGAATTTGGTGTTCACACACCATTCAATTAGGTGGAGCTTTAGCTTGGTTGCTAAGAACAAAGCTTTAACTTTGTTGTGGGTAAATATTTTAGCATTCAGATGTTCTAAGGTGGTTGACAAAAACCCCAAAAGATTTGTGCGAGGTGCTGAATATGAAAATGAATTTTCTCAGATTTTTGATTGTTTGATCTGGTAGAATATCAATTCCCAATAAAATTTTATAAAGTTATTGTTGTTGGTTCTGTAAGCAAGATGTGTTAAAGTTATGGATGATTTTGTTTGGCAAGGTCTTAATCTGTCTTATCTGTTGAGCAGAAGTTCAACAAGCAAGAACTTGGATCCAAATGAGCAGAATAGGCATCAACTCAGGAATGAGGCTCCTGTCTTTATGTCAGCTGAACACAATCAGAAGATACAACAGATGAGTTTTGAGTAAAATGTTCATAAAGGGGCCGTCGCTGTGCTGGAGCTCTGAGAGCATGAAGTGATGGAGAAACCAGAAGGAAGGTGAGCAAACCATGATGATCTGTTTCCACTAGTGTTCAAATCAAAACCATTTTTAAAAATCTGATGGATCCGTCATCCGCTCTGTTAGGCTTCAGTTTTAGTCTTATAGTTACTTTTAATTAGGTTTGTGTATTAATGCCCGTTCACAACAAAAGCAAACCTTTTGCGTCTGTATTCCTGAATGATGATGTGACAAAGTTTGCCATAAAGTGTTTTGGACTGTATCAACATTCCTAATAATTTTCTATCATCTGCTGATGCTGTGCTGATGTGTTTATGTGGCTACAACAAACATTATATATCATTATGAGGTTCATTTTTGTTCGTGCCCATAACATGTCGAGTGGAATCCATTATAAATTTTCAGAAAATCACACATTTTAGTTATAATCTACAAAATATCTGCTAACTTTGTCTTTTTTTCTGCATATTTTGTCACAACTGTTTGACAATATCAATTAACAAACATGAAATTGTCCGTTTATGGCCAACGTACAGGTGAATTCACCTGCAGTTGTTTTGTTTTTGTTGTATCTCATCTTTTACTTTCCTAAGATGTTTGTGGACTGTAAGTCATCCTGTAAGTTTGAATTGAAAAATGATTTTTTTATCTATCAGTTGATCCGGATAAATATGATCTCTTTGTTAAATGATCCCATGTAAACTGTGAAATGTTTTGCATTTATTATACAGAGAAAGGAAGTGTTTTCTGCTATGGCTAGTAACATTTCTGATATTTTAAACAGTCTTTTAAAAGCTAAATACTTTATTCTTGGACATAGCATTAATTTTTCCCCTGAGTTTAGAAGCTTGTAAATTAAGGTAAAAATATGTCAAAATCCTTATGAGAGTTTAAAGTTAGATTTTCTTTCAGCAAAAATAATCAACATGGCTCAGTTTTTTTAAAACTTTGTGACATATCAAGAGAATAATTTATAAATTTTCCCTTTACATGATTGTGATTCATGTTTGCTCTGATTCAGACGCGTAGCGACCGTTTGAGTTTTAGATTCGTTTTCTCTTTGAAGAGTGTTGGCATGTCTGGGCGTGTAGATCCCATATAAGCCTTTTCAACTTCAGGGATGAATGAGATGCTATGCTAACTCCTTTATCTCTTCAGTCTTTCACTTTCTGATGGCTTTCTCTTTCTTTTCGTCTGTTTTTTATGTCGTAATCAGCTGCGACATTTGCTCTAACTTTGCGCTCAGTTAAATGCCAGTTTGTTGTTTCTGTGCCGGCAGCCCTGCGGATGAGCGAGGCCTCCAGCCTCCGGTCAGAGGCCTCCTCCATGTCTGGCCTTCAGGGGCAGGAACCCAGCAGCTCTGCCCAGAGACGGTGCTGCTGTCCAGGCCCGTAATGCACGTCTCCCTGGGAGAAAACCACGGCATCCTTCTGGCACAAGGTGCGTCTTTAAAGTAAACTTTACTACTTAGGGACTCATCTTGGAGAGCTGCCAAGATTCCTAATAAAAGTTTTGGTCATTTGAGAACAGTGAGACTGAATAAATAGAAACATTCCATGATCTTCTTTGCTGATATAATGGAGATAAATTAAGATATTTATATTTAGGGTTGAAACAATTAATTGTCACGAATCGATTATTAAATTTTCAGAAAATGAAACACAATTTATCTAAATCAAATTGACTAAAAGATTGCTAAGTTATTGCATTTTAAGCAATAAGTTGTTTATTTTCTTATTTAATAAAATAAATTGAATGATTTACATCATTCATGTACTTCTAATATTGCATAAGAAAGCCTTATCCAAAGTTAATTAATTGTCAGCAATTAACTGACTACATGTTGAAGATTAATTGCGATTAATCGTCAACATAATTGATTTCTACAATAATGGTTAGTTGCTTTTGAAATTAACTTTTAACTTTTAAAGTTAAAAAAACATTACTACTGTCAGTCTGTGGTTAGCGACTATTTTAGTAAAATATTATTCTGATGATTAATCAATTACTCTGATAAGAAATTGGCGCATTCTACAGATTCTTTTAAGCATTTTAATGCAAAATCAGATACATTAAAATGTAATTCAGTTCTTTTATTAGTAAGAAAATAAACATTTTATTGCCTAAAATGCAATTACAGCATTGCTTTAGTGAACGTTTGATTATTTGTAGCAAAGGATGCATCTGCAGCTAAAACATACTTCTGACACAAACATGTGAAAAACTATTTCTGCTTGACTTAACATCAATACAGTGTAAAGCTGATCTATTGATTATTTATATTTGTTTTCTTTTTTATTTTAGATGATTGGAATCATTTTTAGTTGCAATTACTCCAGTGATCGATTAATCAAAATTACTCTTGATTAATTCGATTAATCCTTCCATCCATAAAAGCAGGTCGTATAAATTGTGCGTTGTGTTGAATCCCGTGCTCCTCTGTCCTGCAGTGACTGGTTGGTGTTGTCTTGCAGGGGGTCTGGTGTTCTCGTTCGGGGAGCTTCCCTGGAGGGGGCTGAGCGTCCCGGTGTCGGCTCCGGCACTGGAGGCCTCGCTGCTGGGGAGGACGGTGGTCCATGTGGCCGCTGGGGGCTTCCACTGCGGCGCCATAAGCGAGCAGGGCGGCGTTTACATGTGGGGGGAGAACAATGCAGGACAGTGTGGGCAGACGGACAGAGCCTCTGTCACAAACACTACAGGTTTGTTTATTTCATCATGTCAGACCAGTTTTTGGCTAAAATGTTTGCTTTAAAGGGGCCGTATAATGTAAAATCAATGTTATAATGTTATTCTTTCATGCATATTTGAGGAATCCCTCAATCTTCTGTGGCACCAATTCAGGGTGCGTAAACCCAAAACTCCTCATTGGAGCTGCAGTCGAGCTTCCTCAGCTCCTGCAGACTAGCGGCAGCAGCTGTTAGCAAACACCTGGTGAAACTGCAAGCACTCTGAGTCCAAAGCTCCTGAGAACGTTTGTAAACGGCATAATGGAAAAGCATTGGCGTGATAACATACTGAAGGCGGAGTGTATGAAAGAGCAGGAGCTTCTTAAAGAGACAGAGACGCCAATTTACAAAGTAAAATGTCTTAAGTAATGTTTGATATATGTAGACTTGTCAAAATAACTAATTTTACTGGATGATAAATTGTTCCAGAAATTATTGCAATAAAAGAAAATGTTGTTTTGAGACAATTTTCAAGTAATATTTTGATAATAATTAAAGTTTACTCTCTTAAAGACTAGTTTAATTTTGTAAATAACACTACACATTGGAACTGGAATGTGCAACTACAAAATACAATAATTAAAAAAGCATAAATAGATTATGATGTCTAAACAAAATGATCCTTCAAAAAAAATAATCATCAAAATGGACATTATTTGGCTCATTTTAACTTATAACGCAATTTATAGCTTACTATCAGAGGCTTAGCGGTTTTTAATAACTGAAGATAACATATTTATTTACTTGTGCTAAAAAGTGGCACCAAAGTGTCTCTAAAATGTAATTTCATTAAATGCCTTTTTGTTTCACTTCATTTATTCTCCTTGTATACTGTGCAGTAGCTCTGTCTGCACTGATGAAGATTCACTCACCTCAGCATGCTGGATGCTTTGATTGGACAAGAAATTGAGCCAAAAATGATTGGTTCAATTTAACCACTCATAGACTCTGGATGTGTCATTAAACCTCGAGTCCAAGGTGGTCATGCCGTCATTGAATATTGCTAGAAAAATGACAGAGATTTCATGGAAAAACTAACAAACTGTAAAAACCTAGACATTATCTAAAGCTGCTCCTCGAAATATTCCAAACACTTCGCTTTCATGACAGGAGGTGACGTTTAAAAGTTGAATTTTATTGCTATATTTCTGTTTATTGAGGTAATAATGAAGCGATTGCTTCCCTGTGACAGTTCCTGAGCCGAGTCCCGTCACCGTGGTGGACAGTGAGGTCGTTCCTCCCGTGGTTGTTCGGGTCGGGAGCCTCGCCTGTGGGCGGGAGCACAGCCTGGCTCTGTCGGCCCAAAACGAGCTGTGGGCCTGGGGGAGCGGCTGCCAGCTCGGCCTGGTCACCAGCACCTTCCCTGTGTGGAAACCTCAGAAGGTATCCTCAAGGCTGAACATCAGCTCCTGTTATACTTGAGTTTATTAATCAGATTCTCATTGTTATCCGTTTGTGAAGGTTGAACATCTGGCAGGCAGACATGTGATTCAGGTCAGATATACGTTTGTTGTTTTTGTGCAATATGTATAAAATGCTTTTCTGTCTCTGAGGGAGTTTTCAGACCTGATGGTCCAGTAGAATCGGTTAGATTGGGAACCAAAGCTGCTACATTTGTTAGGTTTTGATACAGTTTGGTTTCACATTACACTTCCTAGCCTGTGGTGGCGCTGCACCAAGAACCTCCGAAGGAAGCAACATGAAAACCTCCAAGGAAGACACTGAGGAAAACTTACTTGTTCACAAAATTTAAACAAAAATGAAGTGGCATCAGATTTATGTGGTTGTAGGATTTCACTTTTTTCTTTGTTGAAAGACAATGAGTCATTTCTTCTGCTAGATAAACATGTCGGTTTTGGTTGTATGTACCCAGAATGCCTTGAGCTATTGTCCACTTGCTGCTTTTGGAGTGATTTCTGGTTCACTTGTATTCATATATACATTGGAACCGCTAGGTTTTTAGGCAGACTAGAGTTTGTTTTTGGTCCATGTCAGAGTTCGACTGTTCCTCCCCAAACCAACCAACTCCATATTTGTTTACATTATGTGAAGAAGTAAGGTGCGCTCCGTGTTTTCTTCAGATAATTTTCAGTCATTTCCTTCACTTGTTCTTGCTGCAGCGCGTCCACAGGCGAGGAGGGGAACAAGTTTTTCAATTAGTTTGGATTGTTTGAGTGCAGTGTGAAACCAAATTAGACCAGCTGAAGATGTAACAAATATTGCAACTTTGGCCCCCAATCAAACCGAGTCCGCTGGACCACCAGGTGTAACTGTTTCTGTTTCGTCTCTTGCAGGTGGCATGCGGCGCCTACCACAGCCTGGCACTTGTCCGCAGTTTACCTGCTCAGGACTTTAGCGCTCAGAGTACCCCGAAAATCAGGGAGCGGGGTCGGTCACCTCAGTGCCCGTTGGCAGACAGGGAGGAACTGGCTACGACCGATGATGCTGTCTACTGTCCGCTCGGGGTGGAGCTCTCTGAAGTCACACGAAGTGAGGTAGAGACGCCATTTTTGTTTGCTGCAAGTTAAAGAGAGCAGCAGTTCCTTTGCTTTGAAACAATAATGGGCAATGAACTAATAGAAGTCTGAAACGTTTGGGATATTTTGGTTTTATTATGATTGTGATTTGATTAAGGGGGCAGTATTATGTAAAATCAGCTTTTTATGTTGTAATGTCATTACCTCATCAAAAACAAACCTGGAGTGTTGCTTTAAGTCTTTCAAGCATGTTTGACAAATCCTTTAATCTCCATGGCAACAGAATGCCTGATTGGACCAAGCCCCGCCTTCGACATGCAGCTCCTCCCCCACTGAGCTCCTTCAGACTAGACGGTAGCAATTAGCACCTGGTTAATTAACACCTGGAGAAGCTGAGCACCAACTGATCTCATTACAGTATCTGGTAAAAAAAAACTTTAAAGGGTTAATAGAGGAGCCATGTTGTGATGACTTCCTGAAGGAGGAGTTTCAGAAAGAGCAAAGGTTTTTTAAAGAGGCAGAGGTGTTAAATTACTAAGTCAATTATCTTTTTAAGTCATATTTTACATGTACAGCATTTTTAAAGCAACTGAAGGTAACAGTTACTTTATTGTGTTATAAAATGGAACTATATAGAATGAATAGAATGCATTTTATTATCATTATACAAGTGTACAACAAAATTAAAAGCTTTTGTTCCAGGGCAGACATGCACATTAAAAAGAAGTTTACGTAAAATGTATATATACAAAAATATACCAAATTTGAAAATACAGAATATGAATAAATACAAAATATATATAAATATTGCACAGAGGTAGTGTGGTTGCACAGTGTGAATATTGCCTTGAAATTACATAATACTGCCCCTTTAAACTGCAGATAACTGTACAACGTGGTGTTGTATTCAACCATCCACCTTACTGAGTGTGTTGGTGTTTAAAAAAAAATCCAGATTTTTCCCAAAAATTAAATCTTCAAAAAGACATGTTGGTGGATGTTCTGGGGAGGCCTAGTCAAAGCCTGAATGTAGTGGATAATTTGAGTGAGGATGTGAAAAGTGCTTTCATAGCTCTTATCTGCTGCTTCTCCTCTTTGATGTGGATTCCAGCCTTCTTCCCGGAGTCGGGTTCCCAGGCCGCGGCTCCATCCGGCTGGAATGTCATCTGGCAGCAGCCGCGGCTCCTCAGCCAGTTTATCTTCATTCTCTGATGACAGCAGATCTAATCCTAAACAGTAACGTGTCTTTAAATATATCCTCCATCTTCCATCTAAAAAAAAAGAAAAAAGAAAGTGGTTTCTGAGTGATGAGATATTTTTCCTTATGTCTCCATTTTTTGCTCTCTGACCCTTCAGGAGGAATTTCCCAGCATGCAGCAGGCTGGAGGCTGAGGAAAACAGAGCGGAGTGCGGGTCGCAGACTGACGGCAGCCCTAAAGCTAATCCGGCGTCGGATTGGGCCGCCAACAAGGACTCTGCGTTTTCTGACGACCTGGAGCTCCAGAGTTTGCTTGATAAACTTTCTGTTCAGTCGGAGTCGCAAAACGCCATGACGACGGGCGACACCGACTCAGTGAGCAGCCAGACCGGATCAGGTTCGGTTTGATTCTTTTTCTTACTCGGTTTTGGTTCTTACTTTCTTTCCTGTGATGCTTCCTCTTCTCTCTTTTAACCTTTCATCCAGAGGACAGCTGCATTTCTTCAACTCCGTCTTCAGATTTATTGACTTCAAGTTACAAAGATGATTCAATTTTCAAGATGCAGACAAACAAGTAAGATGAGCTTCAGCTGAACCTGTTACTTTCAGTCATCAGTCTGAGGATATTTAATACTGTACAAAACAAGGTTCTGTGACCCGATGATCAAAACAGATTAATGCGTTTAGTTGTTGCAGAGCATTTTATTGTTTAAAACTCAGTTTATCAATAACATTTAATCAAGATTGATCAGTCTGTGATTCCCAAAAGAGAAAAAGTACAAATGATTCAATTGGATTTCCATTTTTAGGCTGAACACAGAAAACGTCTTACATTGGTAGCTTCACTTCTTCAGTTTATATTTTTCTTCATTTTTTGTTCAAAGTTTTTAAAAAATATTGCTAATATTTCAGTGTGTCAGAAGAGATGAACATTTTTCTTTTGGTGTAAATTGACTTTTTTTGTGAGCTGCAGTTTATATTTTATTAATTTATTTACTCCTTATTTAACCAGGTAAGTTGATTGGGAACAAATTCTCATTTTCAACAACATAATATCATAAATGAGAGAGAAAAATAGAAATGCAACCATATTCATGCTGGGTAACATTAGGAACTAACGTTTTTAATACTGGAATAAAGTTGTAAGTTTATGATAACTCTACATAAAACTGTATTAAAATGAGGAATACTGAGCATCTTCTGAAGTCATAGTTGGTATTAGATTTATAAATAAGAAAATACTTAATCTTTTATCACATCTGCATTAAATTATTGTCAGCCCAGGACTTTGAAACAAATTCTTTAAATGACTGAATTCATTTAAAAGAAAGAACCACTTTGGTGCTGAGCTGCTCACATCAGATCTTGATGAATCTATCGAAGCTTTTTTCTCATTAAAACAACTTTTTTGATAAATTTATGGCAGTATTGCATCTGTGGAGCTGCTTTTTCAGCACCTTTTATGCCAATCCAACAATAACCTGCATATTTATGCTCTGCTGTTTATGGATGGATGTTCAAAAGTCTCAAATCGAAAGTTAAGGTCTTAAAATGTCTTAAATGAATAAAAATGTAAGTTGGCCTTATCACTGCTCATACATTTTATTGTGGCAGGACAATTTAATCTTGTGAATTATGTTGTCTTTTTTTCTCGTGGTTCTTTTCAGTCAGGAAAATGTTTGAGTGTTGAGGCGGTTGAGGCTACCGCTAACTAGCAGCTAATATATCGTTTCTATCTAGCTAGCTAAGAGGTGTAGCTTTTGTCTTCGCCTCTGGATAATTTCTTTTGCCAAACTGTACGACGTTACAATCAGTTGGTCCAAAATAATTTTGGCACCACTACAATATAAAACGTAAAATTTTCCGTCATGATACAGATTTTTTTTTTCATTGATGATGGTCTTAAAAAGCCTTAAATGAAGCAGAAGCCCTGTATTTATCAACGAATGTCCGCTGGAAACAATCCATGCTTCGGTATCTGACCTTTGACCTTCCGTTCTGCAGCGACGCGGCGTCTGCGCCGCTCTCGTCTTCGCCGGTGTGTCTGGAAGAAGTTCGTCTTTGTGTGGAGAGGGAGAGGCAGGCGCTGCTCGGCTGCAGCCTCACAAACGCTCATCAGAAGGGGAACGTGGCGGCGGCGGCGAGCGGCAGGCGCTCGCTTCCTGGAACCCCCACCCACGGTACGATCGGACGGGTGTGAACCGGCAGAGTCTTTATTTGGGACAGTCGCTTATTTTCTTTTGTGGATGATTTAGATGAAGGGATTAATACCTGAAGCCTTCAACGCTGAGCCAGGAAGCTGGCGCTTTCAATTAACAACTAACAATTAACAATTGAAATTAACAATTTCAATTAACAAAATATTTTTGTTTGAGAAATGCAAAAGTAAAGTAGAAAATGTTAATTATTTGGGTAATTAAGCTCCATTTGGATTTGGTAAAGCTTTGATCTGTTGATGGGACATAATTATGATTTCTATCTAGTTCTGGTCTCCCATTTCCGTGTTTGACCGTGTGTCAACAAACTGTTTTTATTCTTTCTCTCTCCTGAGAAGTTTTACCCCAGAGCAGGATTTCCAACCTCACAGTTGAGAACAAATGTTTTCACTCCCTGCATTTTTAGGCTAAGGAGAACAACACAGCTTCAAATTTGACCCTCATTTTGCAGAAACCAAATGAATTCAGTTCCAGTTTTAGTGTCTTCAGTTCATAAATCAGCTGGTGAACAAGGAGGATCGTTTGGTTTTTAAAAAATAAGCAGGACTGGCAGATCAACTTCCCGTTTTCTGGGTCTCCAGAAGTTTCAGGATCATAAAATGAAAGTCAGCCTCACTTGTCTTTGCTTCTGTCAGCTGGTTTGATTGGCTCAATAATTTGTCAGTTTGTGATTCTGTGACCTTCTTGTCAGCTGATGAGACTTGGAGATTTACAACCTAACCACAAATAACACAAACTCTTCAGAGCCTTCTGGTTCATGTCTTTTGTGAATGACTATATGGCTGAAACCATTAATCTATTATTTAATTATTGCCATAATTTAGAATAGAAATCAATTAGTCATTAACTAGAATGACTCAAAAATTTTAATTTGCTGAACAACACAGAAGAGATATTAACCCACAACTGTATAAAAAATAAATACAGTTTACATTTGAAATACCAAAAAACCCAAATATGTTTTACCCAAACCTCCTCAAGTGGCAGTTTTAGCTCTTTCTTATTTAAATTGCCAAAAAAAAAGCTGTTAAGCATCTTTTTCTATCCAATTATCAATCACTTAATCCTCAACAGATTAGTCCGTATTGATTTAAGCTTCAGATGCAACCTTTGGACAAATGATCAAGTGTTCACTAAAGGATTGCTGGGTTTTCCATTTTAGGAAATAAATGTTTATTTTCTTATTTAATACAGGAATTAAGTTATTAGTTTATTTGTATCTTTTAATTATAATTTTATATCAAAAAAGCTTAAGTGGTTAAATGAAAAATCAGCAGAAAGTCTTTTTTTCTCTGACAAATTGTCTGAATAATTGGTAGAATAATTTTAGATAATCATTAGTTGCAGCATTAAATGACCGTTTATTGTTCAGGGAAGATTTTTTCAGTGAAGATTTGCACATTTTGTTATTTTTATTATTACAACTGAAAACCAGTCCTGATCCATTTCTTTTCCTATCAGATTCCCCCAGAGTTTCACTTGGATTCTTCTGGTAAATCCAGAAGAAACGTGACGAGGTTTTCATGGCTTCTGGAGCAAAAGCAGGCCCACAGCATGATGGATCCTAAACACACCTGGACTTATCTCAGTTCTGAGTTCCTGTCTGTGGGTTTTGCTGTCATGCAGGGTCGCCACGGAGACGGCGGCAGGGTGCCTGCGGGTCGCTCTGTGCTGGTGCAGCAGCGGACGATTCAGGAGACGGGCTGCCGTTCCTGGAGACCGAGGTCTGGAGCTGGGGACGCGGGTCTGAAGGACAGCTGGGACACGGAGACCAGCTGGCCAGGTTTGTTTTATGGACTTTAAACGTGATGTTACGATTCCTTAAACAGGTTTATGAGTTCATTACATTTTTTGTACAAAAGGTAAGATTTCAGTCTGCTCTGTTCTGCCTGTTTTCAGCTGCTGTCAGAATCAGCTGACCAAATTTGCTGGAGTTCAGCTTAGGTTGCTAGGTAACGGGCTGCTTAGCTGGGGTTGCTAGGTAACGACATGGGATGTGATTTAATAAAATTAAGATTTTTGAAAAGGCTCATTTTCCAGACACCAAAAAAGATCAACGTCTTTCCAACTGGGTGGATTTTTTTAAGCATTTAGGCTTTTATTTTTTTTTTCAGAAGCAGTTGATGCCACTTATTGTATTGTATTTATTTTAAAAAAATGTAAGTCTTAATAAGAATTTTGATTCATTGTTGTAACCATAAATTTCAGTTAATGTTTAAAAAACTGGCACAACTGTTATTCAAATCATATTAAAAACGCCTCTCTGTGCAGTTTACTGACATTGTTTGTGGTGCTATGAATGCTGTGCCCTACAGTTACCTAAAAAAGTGATTATTATCATTATCACAATAATACTTTTAATATTACAATTAAATTTTAAATATACATCTCTGAACTGGAGTTGAGACCCAGAGAGAATTGCAGAAATGTGCAAAAAGTGAATTTTGCATCATAGATCCCCTTTAACACACTTGTTGCTTGTAGTTACAGTCACATCCACGCTTCTCCTCTAACCACTGCTGCTATCTTTGTGTGCTCTGTGTGTTTAGGCTGCAGCCTTTGTGCATCAAGTCTCTCACAGGGCAGGAAGTGATCAAAGTTGCTGCAGGGTCCCACCATTCGCTGGCGCTCACTGCACAGTGTCAGGTAACAGCCAGATTTAAACACGCAGCCAAACCATCCATCAAACCTGCTCTACGGCTTTCATCCAAAGTGTAATTTGAGCTTAAAACGATTTGCTTTTATTGGTGTGTTAAATTAATTTGAGCTGATGGATGTTGTGAGGATTTGAAAAATAAACTTGTGGCCCTATAAATAAATAATTCTTGTGCGTTGCAGGTTTATTCATGGGGAAGCAACCTGTATGGGCAACTCGGTCGTGTCGACGGCCTCATCACTGTACCTCAGTTAGCAAAGGTTTGGTCATTGATTCCTCTCTGTACAGTTATGTTATGCTTTAATCATTTGATTAGTTAGTTAGTTAGTTGTTTTTCTACTCTAGTCTAGTGTAGCTTATCAAATACACACATATCCAGTAATATAGAGATAAGTTGTCCTCTACAGAGAAACCACGTGTTGCAGCATCCAGCATAATTCTGGCTGTATATTTGATCACTTTGTTTTGTCAGACTTTACTAGATTGTTGGTTTCCTGGTAGGGACTTAACAGATTTCTTAATTGTTAGCTTTTCTTGAACTTACTCAGAGACATTTAACCAAATATAATTGGGATGTTTAATCATCAGCAAATTCTGAGTGTAATTTTGATCTTGTGTGGATTAGAGAAAAGTGTTTCGTCATTTGATCATATTCTCCTTAAACTAAAATACAGTCCAAATAAATCCTTAAAAATCCCAAATTAAAGCTGCAGCATGTTGTTGTGGATGATCACACTAGTCATAACGGCCACTGATAACGGCGGATAAACAGTTTTCCTGTAACTATAAGCTGTTTCTCCACTATTGGAATGTTGATCAGCCAGTACATGAGGATGATTGGCAGCACTAATCATCCTCTCTGCTGTAACTGCTGTAAAAAGTTTAAAACAGAGACAAATGGCGTGGCTGGTATGACTTAAGCAGCTGTATCTGTGTGTGTCCCTGGGATGATGTAAATGATTTGTCTTTGATTTCCATAAACCTGTCAACACAAAACCTTGTAGCTCTTGTGCGTTGCGTTCTCTATCAGATAAACATTGAAATGTTGAGTTCTGCCCGGCAACTGTTTTGTGATTGGCTGCTTCTGGTCGGGTTCGCTGCATTTCTGCAGACGTTAATAGCAGCTAAGGAAGGAGGTGGAGGAGATCGATGTTTTCATAGATTATCTGTTTCATAACAAACTGTCATGACATGGTGACAGTTTTAACAAATATGAAAAACAAACATAGCACTGTAGCTTTAATTGATTGAGTTTTTTCTATGGCTATACCTTGTTTTATGCTGTTAATGAGAGTGAAAATGCGTCTCGATCAAAAGAAAACACAAATTGTTTTGATTTTCCTAAATCCACCCTCATGTCTTGGCTGGTTCCTGCAGCTGTCTGACGGCCTCCGTGTTTGGGATCTGTCAGCCGGTCAGAGTCACTCGCTGCTCCTGGCGGACGGCGACTGCGTCCAGCCGGTCCTGTTGTACTGCGGCCAGCAGAGCGAGAAGCTGCAGAGTCAGAGCTCTCCGCTCAAAGCAAAGAGCTGCACAGAGAGACCGACGCTGCTGCCCTTCTGCATCGAGGTTCGTGGATTCAACGCTCAACTCCAGGCTGTCATGGGTGGAGCGTTTTCCCAACCGGGCCACTGAATGTATGGAGGAGGAAGGAACTTAGAAGTCAGAAATACATGAGAAAACTGCAGAAACATTTGTAATAAAATGTGTTCGATACAGAACTCGTTTATTCAGTGATTTTGTTTCACGTCTTGGTCTAATTTTATAAAATCTTCAGTCAATGATCTGTTTGGCAACAATCTGGTATCAATAAGTATTTCCTTCTTTCTGTTACGTCTGCAACTAACAATTACTTTAGTTATTGATTAGTCTGACGATTAATTTATTAATCAGAATTTCATAAAAGTTACAATCTGCAGAGTTTTCATTTAAACTCTTAAGTCTTTCCTTTACTAAATTAGAAATACATTAAAAATGCAAATTATTTTTGTAAATCAGAAAATAAACATTTTATTGCCTGAAATGCCATCATTTCTGCTGGGCTAACATTAAGGCTGTGAGGCTGATCTGTTTTTAATAATTGGCAGGATTTGAATCAGGTGAAGGTAAAACTTTACTTGAAGAGTTTTTGCTTAAAGGTATTTATAGACAAAGATTTTTTTAATCTTAAATTCAAAATGTAAATATTTTTGTACAGTTTTGACTGAATTACAGCTCTGAATGTGTTGTTTTAGCAAATTGCCTTTTTTTGAGTCTTTGCTTCAGTTAATGATTAATCAATAACAAAATATTTTTATCTTTTTCCTAATTTATGTTTGTTGCTATTGTTTGTTCTTGTATCCAGTTAATTATTTTGCAGATCAATAAATTTGTTAGGCGGTAATATAAATAAAAAGATTACAAAAGATGATTATTTCATAATCGATTAATCACAGTTGATCCGATTAATCGTTTAATCTCTAGTATGCATACATATGCACCTTTTAAGGTTCGAGTCCTTGTCAAATGGCGGTTTGACTAAAGAAGTTTAAATGTTAAAGTTTTTATTTTTACTTTTTAATTTCTTTTTATTTCTCTTTCTCACTGTTTATTCACTGTCACATGCTGTTTTTATTTTAATGATGTTAAGCACTTTGAAATGCCTTGCTGCTGAAATGTGCTATACAAATAAAATTTGATTGATTGATTGATACTCCTCCATCTGTCTTTGTGCAGATGAGTTACATCAGCAGCGTGAGCGGCGGCAGCCGGCTCTGCGCGGCGCTGACGGATCAAAACGTGATGGGTTTCATCGCGGCCATCCATGATCTGGCCTCCAGAGAGAGGCGGTTCTCCTGCTGGATGAGCGACGTCCGCAGGGTCGTCATCGCTCCGCTGCGCAAAAAGGGTGCGAAGCTCTGCTGCTTCAGTCGGAGCTCAAACCCAGAAACCGCAGAGGATCTGATGTGATTTATGTCCCACAGAGACGGCGTGTCAGACGTTGGGGGATCCATGCACACAGCTCTTCTTTGCACTTTGCGATAGTTTTATTCAGCTGAGCAAGCTGATTGGTCGGCACGCCACGGCGCTTAGCTACTTCCTGCAAAATGCCCAGAGCCGTGATGTCACTTCCTTTCCCCTGCTGACGCACTCTGAACATTTCCTGGAGACGTATAAAAAGTAAGGATTTTATTAAGCCTAACTGATGAATAAATGCTGACTTTACTGCTAGTTTCATTTTGTATTTAAGTGTTTATGCTGTCACTGATCACACAGAAAGAAAAATAAATACGTTTTAAAGGGGAAATGTTATGTTAAATACACATTTTGCATGTTTTTGTACCGCTTTTAAAAACAACCAAAGCTCTTAAAAAAACCCCACCACCAACCAGTTTTTTCAGCAATAAGTTTATAGTTTTTTGGAGTCTGGAAAATGAGACGATTCCAAAGTCTCCCAAATGTTGAGTCACATTCAATAGTCGCTATGCCGTTACCTAGCAACCCAGCCTAGGCCAGCCCCGTTACCTAGCAACCCAAGCGGAACTCCAGCACGTTTGGTCAGCTGGTTTTACCGCTATGTGTTCTGTACAATGGCTGCCGGAAAAGACAATTGCTTTGTTGTTGACTTACTATACAGAAACCATTTGCTGCAGTTCTGTTGGCTGTACAGGAGGCTCCACTTCTGGTTTTCAAAACAAAAATGCAAATATATTATACAAATAATGTATATTTGCTCATCTGTTTGCAGCCATTTTCATGTGAGTGTAAACTTTGATTTTGGGGGCGTGGCTTATTTGGATTTAAAGTGACAAGCGCTCCTAAAACAGGAGCTCAACAGAGCCAAAACGGACCAAGTTAAAATCTCATTATCTAAGAATGATTTTGTGCAAAAAATGTGATGAACATGTTTCGTTCAACCCACAGACCTAACCTAACCTAAGATTTTACACATGTTTAGCCAAGGTTCCAGTAATTATAGTTAAATAAATACCTTGAATTTAAAACTGGATAAAGTTCGTCCCTGACTGCGCTCTGCTCCCTCCATCTGTTTTGCTCATCAACATGAAATCTGTCTCTGTGCCTTTAGGTATTGTTCTGCAGTCGGCGACTTTCAAGTAATGGGTGGATTCCAGTCACTTCATAAACTCTCACTGTAGGCCTTTTTTTTACTTTAACTGTTTTCATGGGAAGAGTCCAACTTCCCCTCCTTGCCTTGCTGAAAACACTCTGAATCTTCTCTTTGTTTAACCAGAATTTGCTAAAAAAAATATACTATTGCTGATTGTTTCTGGTGGTGTAAAAACATGAAGTTGTTGTGTTTCTCCCTGCAGGGAGAGCTTGTGCGGCCAGCAGGCTGTTCTCTCCCAGCTGTGTGGATCAGACCAGTCTGTCAGCAAGGAGATGGATCTGGATTCAATGTTCTACCAGCCTCTGCAGCAGCTCCACCATTACAGCAGAGTCCTGCTCAAAATGGCTACATGCTACGACGTGGTGAGCACAAAGCTAGTTTCACTCACTTTTACTACTTATTTTCATTATTCTTTCAGTTTTACGTTTCAGCTTTCCCCCATAATTCAGTAACTACAGATGTATTTACTGTAAGGTGTGTTGAAAGCCTGTTTCTCTCCCCAGCTCACTGAGGAGTATCAGTCTCTGCAGCAGGGCTGCAGTCACTACGAAGCTCTGTCTTCGTCTCTCCTGAGGAGGAAGAAGGAGGCTGAAACCACACAGCTGTTCTGGAAAACTCATTCTGGCAAAACTACTGTGAGAACAACGCCTTATCATTGACCCCCTTTTTCCTTGTCTGCTTTTGTTGGGAGTAGATATAACTCTTTGGAAACTTGCTCTGCTAAAGAGATTTCTCCAAAACACTCAATATTTTTTGTGCTTAAACATCTACTTTACTATTTTCTGTAAGCATGACTGTTTATCTGCAGGTTGATCCACATTTGAATTAACTTTTGTCACTTTTTTGCATCACATAAAAAACAAATTACGTTTCTCCTATCAGTTTAAATTGAACCTATTATGCAAATTTCACATTTCACACATGTTTTTTACTTCCATTTTAGTTTCAATTGCTTCTAGAAACAGTCAAAACATCCAGCAACAACTTAATGTTGTTTGGTGTTTGGAAAACGAGCTGCTCCAAAAACCTCTCAGATGTTAAGCCACATTCCTCAGGAACTCTGCCGTTACCTAGCAACCCCAGCTGAGCCCAGCCTTGTTACCTAGCAACGGGAGTTCCAAGCAGAACTATAGGAAGTCAGCTGGTTTTACAGAATCTATTCTGTACAGAATCTATTTATTTATTGCCATGGCCAGTAAACAAGTTCACTGGCTGCAAAATCCCTTTGATGTTATGGTACAAACATAATTCATTTACAAATAAATAATAAAATATGAAAATATTATTATGCAGCTGGAAAAAATGAAGAGCCCAATGCACTGAATCCCATTGAAAACCTCATGGTTATTTCATCAAATGTTGATTTCTGAACTCTTACTGAGGTAAAAAAAAAAAAAATAGGCATTATTGTTTTTTGCATTATTTGAGGTCTGAAAGCGCTGCATCCTTTTCGTTATTTTGACCATTTTTCATTTTCTGCTAATAAATAGTACATTTTTACTTGAAATTTCAGAGACATGTTGTTCTATTTCATAGAATAAAAGATCAATGTTAGATTTTACTTAAACATATATCTATAAAAAGTCACATCTGAGAAACTGATAATTTAAAGTGGTCTCTTAATTTTTTCCCAGAGCTGTATATTTTACAACTTTACAATGGCTGCTGGAAAAGACAAGTGTTTTGTTGTTGCCTTACCAGAAACCACTTGTTGCATTCTTGTTGGATGGGCAGGAGGCTCTACGTCTGCTTTTCAAAGACGTACAGTATTTCAGAAAAAGAGCATCACACATCTGTGGTAGTTTGATGGTCTAGATCTGCCTTTACACTTTAGCCAACAGGTGAGTGTTTGTTTTTCAGGAGAGTCTGCGTCTGCCGCAGCGCCGTGTCGTTTGTGAGAGCAGCAACAGATCTCTGACTCCTCAGTACGCTGGCCGCTTCTCCAATCACTGGTTTATCCTGTTCAACGACATCCTGGTTCACACACAGGTACCCAATTAAATGCCTATAAGTTGCTTCTGTAAATCAGAATGCATTTATTGTCAGAATGATTGGCTTATTTAAGGTTTAGAAACAGGGACGTGTGTTTGTAGCTGACATTTCCAGTCGTCTTTACACGTCTTCATTGTGTCTTTCGTTCACTCAGGGATCTCTTCCCTCTCAGAGCTTTGTAAGTATGATAAAGTAGCATCTTAGTTTGACGTCCCTCCCACCAGTTTTTGCTGCATCCAGTTTCCATTCTGAAAGTTCAGATACGGGGCAATCAATAAATGTGAGCACTGGACGTGGTAAAGTTTGCAAAAAGAGTTTTCCACCCATCCAGCCAGCTGCATTTGAAGGTTTCAGGTTTATTTTTGAAAGTTGGATAATAAATATTGGTGAAAATTTACATTTAAATACATAATATTATAAGGAAGTGGCTAATTTCCATCTCTAGTCGACATTTTCAGCTTTCCAAGAGCCATTTTCATTAGATGGCGTCGGATTCACCTAATTTAAATAACCACATCTGAAAAAAATCACCTTGTTTTATTATTGAGGAGTTTTATTTTTCTCAGTCTATACCAATGTGAGTCAAATTATGTTACAGTATCACTACTAAATCTTGTTTTTTCTGGGTGGCGTCCAGTGCTCACGTTTGTTTTCTGCATGTTTATTCGGTGGTGATAAACGGGGGTCTTTGTGCTCATTTGGTTTAATGTTTGCAGCGTTAGTGGATCCACTCTGATTGCTGCCCCACCAGCATTCAGAGGAAAACTAAACTAATCTCACCAGCTCCGAACAACGAGGAGTTGGTGCAACTTTGGACCATTTCCCGTGTTTCCCTCACTGGTTGTTTTCATCTATCGTAGAGACTAACTTTGTCTGGTTTGCTGTGGTGTGTTGATGGAGGAAAATGCTACATTTAGGAACGTTTCCCTTTCCCCCAAAGCTTTATCACCCTGAAGCTTTCGTTTACTGGTGTTGGTTAAAAGGTTGCTTCTTTTTAAGTGCTGCTTCTATTGTAAGTTATTGATAAACTGTAAATTCAATCAACTTTAGCTAAGACAATACCACCTTCTGCAAACACAGCTCCAGAATACAGTGATTAAATATCTTAGATATCATTAAATAAATGCATGTAGATAAATTTTATTATGATTAAAAGTCCTCAAAAACATGTTTCATTCATATTTTGTACTAGGCACCATCACTTCAGTCTGATAGTTTTCTAGTAAATTAGAATCCCTCCAAAATCAGATGAAATCTTACATTTTATCAGAAGTTGGATTCTCTCCAACTTAAAACCAGGAGGGAAAACAGGAATGTTGTAAAACACAAAAAAAGAGGATTTACTTTTTTTATTTTACCAGAAAGTAAAAATCTTATTTAGAGTTTAAAATTAACAGGAAACATGAACTGTAGAGGAGATAAAACTGATAACACTGACTCGTGCTGAAAAGGTTTATTAAATGAAAAATGTTTGTTGTGCACAGAGACTCGACCCTTAAAGGCTCAGGATAATAAATGTGGCACCTGTTTATGTTTCTGCTGATACTTTTACAAGAAGTGAAGCTGAGAGGCAAAGTTGTTCTCCCACGGATTTGTTTAGTTCCTGGAAAATATTCCTGAAGTGAAAAAACACGTTTTACATCTTCAGTCTGTGCTTTGTTTTGAATCTCA
>CAEGAF010152635.1:0-23006 GCA_903067075.1 Micropoecilia bifurca
GGGCAATGGGAGAACAGTTCTCTCTCAGGAAATCTGCATTTAAAGATATTGAAATTAAATGAGAAGTATTAGACTGGTTGCACAGTGGCGCAGTTGGTAGAGCTTTTGCCTTGCAACAAGAAGGTTCTGGGTTCGATTCCCAACCCAGCCTTTCTGCATGGAGTTTGTATGTTCTCCCTGTGCATGCGTGGGTTTTCTCCAGTTTCCTCATACAGTCCAAAAACATGACTGTCATGACTGTTAATTGGTCTGTCTAAATTGTCCCTAGGTGTGAGTGTGTGTGTGTGCATGGTTGTTTGTTCTGTGTGTCTCTGTGTTGCGACCTGTCCAGGGTAAATCTCGCCCGGAACGCTAGCTGGAGATAGGCACCAGCAACTCCCGACCCCACCAAGGGACAAGGGTGCAAGAAAAAGGATGGATGGTATTAGACTCCTGAACAAAGAACACCCAGGACATTGTGAGATGTAGAATTTCATGTTGGCTGACAGGGCTATAGTCTACTTTGTAGACCTTTAAAACAAGTGCTGCAGACAGATTTGGGTTGGTACAAATATTGGGCTACACTTAAGGACATTGGAGTGGCGTTAATGCAGAACCTAGTCCAGTTAAATCTGTTCAGGGTTCTTGGTTCTGAGCTTGATTACAATGGACACAATCTTCCAGGCAGTGGCAGGTACAACACGTCCGATGGAGAAAGAACGAGTTCAGGCTCTTTCTTTAGAGATCGCTGAGTTTATATGAGCCCAGTTAGACATTAGAGTAGCCAGAATGTAATCCAAAGTTGATTGAACCTCCAGAAAATTTTTAAATTGAAGATTTTAATATGTTCCATTTGTGTTTTTTTTATATGTATATAATTTTTGTGACAGTTTCTGTGTCCCTATTTCAATCATCTACTTCAGAAATCTATCATTTAACTATGTCAATTACTGAATTAGGAGACTTTTCTTGAAGGATTAGTTTGGTTCAGTATTTGTGTGTTTGCATTCATGCTGCTTGTGATAGATCAGTGCAGGTTTGTAGATATTCCAGTGATTATAGAAAAACCAACCGTAGTAAACCAAGTAGGCCAGCGCCGATGCCACATATGCCCCGAGGACTTGGGAGAGGCAGTACGGTACCAGCCTCCCCCACTTCACCTTCCTCAAGACACAGAAACTCAGAGTCACTGCAGGGTTCAGATGGGCTCCTGAGGGCGAAGGGCAGGAGAAGGAATACAAGAAGTGAAAAAGAAAGTTATGAGAATCTGATGGTTTATTTGATTATCTCTACAAAATAAATAAGTCAGTAAAAAGAATGCTTTTAAAAACTTCATGACTGTTTTTTTAAAAGATTTCCAGTCATACATTTAAGGAGTAAAATCAATAAATCTCATCAAGAAGAATAAGCAACTTGCCACTGTGCAGCTGGTTATAGAAGTGATATTTTGATAACTTTACACATCAACCAATTTAAACAGTGATGGCTAATGCTAGTTTGTGATATATTTCACCTGAGATCCCCTTGGTCAGGTACATGGCTGACATAACCCCCACAGAGAAGGACATGTTGACCGACAGATATTGGCCTTTGGTGTCTCGGCTGGTCTTGACCTGCGCTGCTGCAGAGCAACCAAATAGCTGCATGGTACACAGAGAGAGGAGCTGAAAATCATTGGAGGCAAATTTATTTTGTAACGCTCAGGTTAGGAAATTAATATGAGGAAAAAACACGATTTCAATATTACTACTGTGCAGCTGAGATAAACAAGAAAGTAAAATGGGTGCCTTTAACATAACATTATCCACCCCCTAATTTAAAAAGCTGCAATGATGTATCGTTTCTGACCACCATGAAGCATAAATATGTGAAGACAGATTAATGCTACAGTGACTTTTACTTGAATGCTGAGTTTTAGTCAAACAAGAGTAAAATTAACCAAAACCTTTACAACAAATACTCTAGATTGGTCCGGTGTGAAACAGAACTTTGCACACTGTTAAATGAAGGGAGGAGTTGTGACGATGTGGTTCTGTGTCTTTACAAGAGGCTCTGACTGTTAGAGATTATTTGGTATTATCATTTTTGTTATTACTTTAGTTCATATTCAGTCTAATATTAATCAATAGTTAATCAACATTCAGACTAATGTTAATCAGTAAATGACATGCTATGCGAATACTTTTTGATTGTTCTGTTGAATATCTGTGTTCCTGAGAACTGATTGTTCCCTCCAGAGTTCGCTCTCAAGAAAAAGAGCTAAGATGACCTGTGTGTTAGATAGAGCCTGGCGCCTGTTTTATTGTTTATCTTTTCTGATAAACAATAAAACAGAACCCTCTGTGGACGACTCAGAGGAGCCGTTTGCTGAGTCTTCTCCTTTTGCCAAAGCTTGGTCATATACGTTGTCTGTGGCTCTTTTAATGAAGTTTTGAATGGAAAAACACCCATCACTGACGCCTTGTAAAAGTGCAAGGCATTATGATCTTTAAAATACCAAGGGATTTTAATAAAGATCATGGCCCATATTCTCAAAAAATCCTAAAACTAAAAGTGGCACATAGTGACATCGATTTTTAGAAAATATCTTGGAATATCTATGATTCTAAGATTTTTCTATAGAGAATATAAAATTTAAATAAAACTTATTCCCAAAGTTACCGTTTAAGAGCTCCTAAAGAGACAAAATGGTAGGAGTAGCAAGGAGTTTTTCTTATTTTTTCCATGAACCTAAGAATGTCTTAAGCAGAGAAGACTGAGAAAAGACTGACTGGAGAGATATTCTCCATAATATGGCACTGCAATCTTATCCTGTTTGTTTTTCCTTCCTGTACTTCCCATTTTAAGATAATTGTTTTGCCAGATCAAACAAGCTTATGCAAGCAAGCAATCATGATGAACTGCTGACAGCTGTTAATATCTCATTAATGACGTAATAAAATGACCGACAACAATATGTTGATGCCAGGTGGCAATTAATTCTACTTTACATAGTTTTTTTAATCATGATACATTTTTCTTAATCCAGACTACATATGTGATCGGTTAATTTCTATCAATTGCTCACTAGTCATATATATATCAGTGATTCTTGAGAATAGGGACAAAACAGGTCCCATGGATAAAGCACAACATTTGAATAAAATATAATTTTTTCAAATATCTGAATAAGCTACCCTGGGTCATGTGAGCACAACAATGTATGTTTTCCAGGTATTTGCTGAATATTTATTTATTGTAAACATTGTTGTAGGTGGATGGTGTCTGTAAAATTGCAGAACTCAACACATTGTAATAGTTTATATTACATATATATTTGTCTTATGTTTTGTGTATCAACCAAACATTCCCTAGAAAATGGCATCACACTTAGCAACAGCAAATGCAGCACTTATTGAATTTATGAATTAGTTACAGACTATTCTCTTGGATAAAAGCAGATGAAAACAGCTGGATGGTTATTTACAGGTTTAAGAAATATTAATACATCTCCAGTGATACTCACCATCAAGACAAATGTTCCCAGGAACTCAGCCAAACATTCTCGGACCAAGTTGCTCCTCAGCATCAGGGTATGCAGCTTCATCGTGAACTTGACTGTCCTGGGGCTGAATGGCTCCTCTCCACCTGAGCATCAGAGGATGTGCGGACCGTATCACTCGTCTCTCCTGGTTTGCCTTAACGCCCCACTGAGTTGGATAAACACTACGGGCTGTAACTTAGTTATTAACCGCGGTCACAGATAATGTGATTTACTGCTTCTGTTAGAAGGTTGCTCAATGTGAGCAGAGTCCATAAATTTTCAGATAATAGAATAGTACGGACCTCACAGAGGCTGTTTAACCCACACCGTGTTTGTCTTGGAAAATAATACTTTCGCTTAGGAAGAATGAACTGATGATGAAGGTTTCTGAGCAAGTCTTATACTTATAGAGCAGATAACCGAGTTTTCAGCGACAATGATTTTTCATCTCTTTTCCGACCGAAACTCCTGTAAACCAGGTTTGATTTAGGGACAGAGGTACCAATTAACCAGAGATGGAAGAAACTTAGAGAAACTCCCTGCAGGAGAGAGATGGGTGGAGAGCACCATGTTCATGACTGATGAGATATAAAAGGAGAATTGTGTTTGTCAAGTTTCACTTATTCTACCTTCTTCTGTCTTGCTTTTCTTTTATCAGATGCTGATATTTACTCTGATTTTCTAAATAAAATATCTAAAGACAAATACACATTTATCTGATTGATTCAGTGTATCCCTCTCTCCCAAAATGACAAAGATTTTTCTTAAACATGTCAGCAAATTTCTTAATGTTACAGAAGTGAGACAAAAAATCTTAGCACACAGAGATTTTTTTCTTTACATCATTGTATGTGAGTATAAAATAAGTTGTTTCTGTCCACTCAGAATAGAAACCTACTGAATGACCATCAGAAAACTTAAAACATCTTCTAAATGCTCTCTTTGCACATTTAATATATAAAGGAATGTTTTTTTTCTTGACCATTTTCTTGTTAGGCATAAACTGTGCATATAAACAGTTCAGAAACACAAACATTTTAATTGGATAACTTTTATTGACTCAGGAATGTACAATATCTAAAATTCATCTTTACCTTCTTTTAAACGTACGAATACATGAATGCTTTAAATTTAGAGCTTTCCAAGGTTATGTTAGAGCAGGAAAACAATTTACATCAATATAGTTTACATGAATTTACATCCGTGAATTTAAGGGGCTAATATGATAGAAACAGTAATAACTGTCTAGCTGAACTCTGGACTCCTGTAACCCTGCAGGCTTTTAAAACTGTTATCGCTCACAGGAGGCCTCCTATGGAGTCCTTTGGACAAGTATACAAGCAGTACTACATAGCAGACAATCAGACCGTTCTGTTATGGAGTTGCTTATCTGTACAGTTTGTTCTGATCATTAGACTCTCATGGTGTGGAAGACCTAAAGAGCAGCAGCGTACAGGCTTTTGAAATATTGATAATTTTATGACAGTGATTTAAAAAGAAAATACATAAAATGTGCTTATAAAGCAATAAGACCAAGAAAACATGCTCTTCATGTAAGCCCAAAGAGGGCTTTTCTGCACAATTTCTGATGGTTTTCAGTTAAATTACATAGGATTCATGTCAAATTACAGGTAAGGACTCTACAATATATTGACCATGATCTGATTTCTTTTATGTCACTACAATCTGCATTTCATACAGACCATAAATTAGATTAAATGAAACATCAATCAACACAACTTCTTAAAAGAAAAATAACTTACACAAAAATAAATGTTACAGCATTCTTTATTGTCAGCATTGTTTCCACTATTGTGAAAATATTCATTACACTTAATTTTTTATACATTTATTTAACGTAACTCTCATACTTTGAATACATTTTATAGACAAAGAAAAAAGATTAAATGCGTCTTTACACATCTGTTTTAACACAGTATGCAATTACATGTGCAATTAAACAAATGCATGCAAAAAGGTCTATTAAAAAACCTCATTTGAACAAAAATCAACCTGTCAGTTGCACACCTTCACAGCAACGTCAGTCGTACTTTTAAAATTATATATCTTAAAGCGAGAGATGATTGGTTGTACAAATATGATTAATTTCTTTGAGTTAAAACAAAAGGACAAACAAGTGCAGCAATGTAAACCTCTCAATGACCTGTAGAAAAAGTTGTACTCATATAAAATATGCTTGTAGAAGATGAGTTCTAGTTTAGTCTCTCTGTATTTTAGACATACTAACATAGAGTGTGAACATCTGGGAAGCGTTGGAGTGCCAATTTGAAAAACCTTTGTGATAAACTTTTAAGATTTGCTTGCACCTGCATATTCATATTCACATTCACACACTCAAAATGATTAGGTTAATGTCTTACTTTTCTGAATATTATTACAATCTCTGTGCTGAATGTCTTGGTATTAGTTTGAAAAATAAATTAAACATCCTTTAATGAACTTTCAATCTCTGCAGGTGTTTTATTTGATCCCTTAAATCCTGATTCAATTGAGCCGGTTTTAAATCCTGAAGCTCCGGTAATTATCAGATTTTCTAAACCTCATCCATTCAGACTTACTCCAGCCTGCTGCAGATGTTCACAGCACAGAAAAATAAAGTGTGATCAAAAAAGCAGCTAGTCCAGAAAAACTGAATCCTTGCTTTAATAAAATGGCAGCCCATTTTATTCCTGAGCCACTGTCCCACATTTTTAACTAAACCCTAAAACAAGACAAAACCTCCCAAATCTAGAAGTTTTGATTCTTCTTCTTTTTCTGTAAAGAGGTGAAGTTTGGGGTCGGCACATTTCAAACCAATTTCAAAATTGTGTCATCGGTTATTGCTGCTCTTAAATAATATTACCGAAGCACTGTAAAAGATACAATGTTGTCATTTTTATTGAGTTGCCTGAGCAGTGCCAAGCAATAAAACAATTTTAATATTTTACCATGGAACCAAAATTATGATGGACGATATTTTGGCCGATCAGATAATGTGTAGATCAACATTTTTTTTCAGTGTTTTCACATGACAGGGAAGCGATTATGACCTGATTTGCCTTATTTTATGCTTTTACTGAAACATATTTGAGCTCTTGTACAATATTGCTGATGGTTTTTGTACCTTAATATACTGCTCATTAAGAAGGTGCCCAAAAATATCCAAGTTTTTTGTGGTGAGAAATTAGCTCATTTATTTATTCATTAAATTATTTCAAAATGTTCTGCATTTTTCTATATTATTCTATTTTTATAGAACTGACTGGTTTGACTTTATCTTTATTTCTTCTGGGATTAAAATAAAAGAAGTTGTCAGCATTTCTGACAGGTACTGCAGGAACACATACAGTAACAGTAGAAAGACAAACCGTAGTAAAGCGCGTACACCAGCGCTGCTCCCACATACGCCCCAAAGATCTGTGACACACAATAGGGCAACAGCTGTCCCCACCGCAGCTTCCCCAAAATACAGAAACACAGCGACACAGCGGGATTCAGGTGGGCACCTGGGGAGAAATAAAGACATAAAGCCTTGTAACGCAAAAGCAAACATCTAAAGTCACTGATGCATTTTGAACAGAGGCTCAAATCAGCTGATGCACTAAAAGTCAATGTTCTTATCCTTCTGCTTATCGGCAATTAATCCTCACTTTCATTTGCTGTGATTCATTAACAACGTGAGTTTTACTCGTTACACGGAGAACATTTCTGTGAATTCTGCAGCTTGCCTTCAACTTTTACCTGAGATCCCCTTGGTGAGATACGTGGCTGACATGACTCCCACGGCCCAAGACAGGTGGATCGACAGAGTTTGGCCTTTAGTCTCTCTGCTGGTTTTTACCTGCGCTGCTGCTGATAAGCCAAAGAGCTTCATGACACACAAACACACACAGACACATGTAACAGAGACATGTTAGGTTTAAATTAAAAGTAACACTCTTTTCACCAAAGGTAGGCATCTAGATGTACATTTTTCTGCAACATTCTTGCATAGCAGCCATTTGCTCATCAACAGGTATAAATTGATGAAAAAGCGAGTCCAGTTAAAAATTTTCGATGCCAAAATAGTGTTAGAAATATATATTTCTTATGTCCACCATTAGTATCTGCCCTCATAAATAGGACTCTGGAAGAAAAAATAAAACAATAAAACGCTTGTAAACGTAATGGAAAGACTTTCTAGAAATACTGAAGTTGACTTAGCTCCAGAGTGGTCTAATAAAATATTAATCTCTTAGTTGTAGGAATATTACGTCTTTAAATTTCCTCTAACAGCTATTGATCTAATACATTTGCCAACCAAGTGAAGGATATCAAAAACAACAAGATAAAACACACAATAAATCAAGTGATTACAGGTTGGAGATAAAATCGCCAAGGTTGGATCTGAAATAGCGACAGTCCTAAATTCTTTTTTAAAATCCTTTTAAAATCTAATATGAAAATAAGCGTAAAGATTTGTATTCTAAACAATGAACTGCAGAATATTTATGTAAATATTTAAAGCCCTTCATACATTTAAATCTAGTGAATGCTCTAGACTTAGAGCTTTCATAGTCACATAACTACTCAGTGTTTTTACATAAGAGCCACTTTAACCCAGTCACAGTCTCAATGCTCAAACTTTCACACACCAAGATCTGGAAGTCCAAGAGTATTGGCATGTATTGGCATGTGATGGGAGAAAATGCACTATATGTTGTATTTGAACTCCCAATTAGCAATGCACTACTGCACAAAATATACCTCTGCAAACTATCACAATTGATGCAAATAGACATCAAAGTCTTTTCATGGCATTTTAAGGTCTTTGTATGAGCTTCCCGTGCATTTAAAATAGATTAAATTGCCTCAACTGGTATTTTAAACTGGTAATGATCTTAGTCCAGTGGTTCCCAAAGTGTGGGGCGCCCCCTAGGGGGTGGCGCGGTGCCATTGCAAGACGGGAAGGGGGGCGGAGGGCGAGTTGAATAAAAAAAAAAAACTCAATGTTTTAACCATTTTGCACACAGGCTTTTTTTAATGTACTGATGATAGCAAAGTTGGATATTGTTACAAATAATAAAAAAAGAAATAACACTGAGAACAAAGAAAACTCTTCTACGTATAGAACTAAAAAACAAAACAAAACAAAAAAACAGTGACACAAAAGTGTTTCACTGTAAAGAAACACTTGTTTGTAGTTTGCTTTATTGCAACCTGAAGTGTGAAATAAACTTCAGTGGAGTTTGAAAACAAAATATGTGTTTTGGTTTATGTCTGGTTGAACGATGTGTGTGCCTAATTGATTGTTTTTTTCTTTTTGGGGGGGATTTTATTGTAATCCATAGGAGGACCAAGAAGAAAATCTTTGGGAACCACTGTCTTAGTCCAACTTACTTTTATTTTATTTGCTTTTACAGGCCCCTGAGGTCTGGAAAAGGTTGTCTGTTGATACCTAAACTAAGAATTAAAAACTGTGGGGAAACACCTGAAGACCTGAGGACAACTTAGACGGTCTACAAAGCAAACTAAGGACACATCCATGTAGTTTGGCTTTTTTTAAACAGTGCTACATTTTCTCAATATCTCATTCTTTTAAACCATTTCACATTTATTTACTTTTTCAAGTTGGTTCTTGTCTGTTCCTAACTTTTGAATGAAATATTTTAAAGGAGTGAATAACTTCTGATCAGGCAGCTACAGCTCAGCTACAACACTGCTGACTAACAACATGATTACACCAACCCTACATTGACAAAAAATCTATCATTTCTTGCCACAGGATATATTTCAAAATCTGATCATGTGCCTTCGAGGCGCTGAATGGTCTTGAGTTTAATTATAGTTACTTATCAAGTATCAACCCTAAACTTACACATCATTACAGACTAGTTGTCTCAGTTGTCTTGGGACCAGAAGTAAATCAGGAAGGAAGCATTCAGGAAGTAATCACTCCATTAAAACCTAAGATGTGCAGAACTGCACATTAAATTACTAAAAACATGACTGGTTACTCCAGTCATCCATTAAAATTAAAAGCCTATTTTATCTATTTTTGTGTATCTGTTGTAAATGAGAAATTCCCTTATTGCTTGTTTGTATGTAATGCAAAATTTTAATGTAATTCTTTAGAAATGTCTCTAGTCTAGTCTTTTTATAACAGGATTTTTTAAAATGTATTTTCTAAAATTGCCTGCAGAACAATTTAAGCTGCCTTATGTAAGTTTGGATTTTAACCTTTTCGATTCCTGATTTTTTTTTTATTTGATTTTTTTTATCTCCACTTGAAATCATTTGACAATGAAAAATCAATAAATCATAAAATGAAGTCGACCTGTGAGACTCTCTTCAGTCTTCCGGGGCATAATAATTACCACGCCTCCGCCTCAGCCAACCAGCATCAGATTGTCGCTCCGCCCCAGCCAATCACCACCCAAGAGCTCCTTTAAAAAGCCCAACCACGGATCCACCTGCTTCGGTCACGCTTCAACCCAACTCTTCCCCATCTCCACCCTCATCCTCCCGGACATCTTCCAGGCTCCCTGGTGGTGGAGAACATCCTTCCTCTCCAGACTGTCCTCCACCACCAGTGTCCAGGCCCGGAGTTTCGCCCCGAGCCGGTCGTCCAAACTCGGGGAGATTCTCTGCACGCACGTCGTCTGCCGGTGTCCAAGCGCCAAACCGTTCGGGCCAATAAAACGGTCTACTGTATTTCTTTGTTTGAGTCTCTATAGTTTTGAATTAGCTTTGCAAAACTGCGGGAAAATTATTTTCTTTTGCCATAAATTGCGCAGTTTCGGTTGAAAACCAGATAAGCATGCTCTCATTGTTTTTAAAAAATAGATTTTAAGGGTGAGTTTAAACTTTAGTGTAACATACAATCAAGATGGACGTTCCCAAGAACTCAGCCATGCATTGTCGAATCAGAGCGCTCCTCACTCTCAGCAGACGTGGATTCATCATGGTGGGATTGGAGTCACAGCACTTCACCTATAAGTCTGACTAAATCTGCTCAGGATCTGATCTGTTTTAGTGAATACAGGGTCCTGTTGGGGATAAATGACTCCCTAACCTGAGTGTCTAAAGATGCTCCCCTCTCTTCAGGTTCACCCTTCAGCTCTGCAGAATCAGACAGACACAAGACTATCACCTATTTATTAAGTTAAACCTCTTGAGGATTGGCTGATGCAGATAACATGAGGTGTCACATCGATTAGGGGTTGCTTACATAAAGCGAGGCCATAAAAACATAATCGGAGAGCTGTAATAGGGTGTAATGAACCATTGGAGCATTTTTAAAACCTATCAAAGGTTTTCTTCAATTACACAGAACAAATAAGGATTAATACCGATCAAATCAAGCAAGATTTCAAAGCCTACTAAACATTCAAGACAATGTGCAATGCATTCAATTGGATTGGCAGGAAGCACTCCTGCCAATCCTCTAATGAAGATTTCCATTCAAGGGTTTAATCACTGTGAACCTGCAGTAATCACTAAAAGTAAGATTTGGTGTGAATTAATTTTACTTAATCTGTTCTTAGGGGAATCTGTTTCAAACACCTGGATACGTTGCCAGTACAGCAAATTTGCGGTGAGCATTAAGTCATTATAGTTGTAACTGTAATAATTATCTATTCAAAGTTAGTTACATGCTTGCATCAGAAAAGGGGTCGTTGTCAAGTCAGTGACTTTGACCCAATATCATCTGTCGGACTTCCTTAAGTATATACATATATGTGTGTGTGTGAGAGAGAGAGCGAGAAAGAGAGAGAGAGAGAGCCTTTGACTGGTTGGTATGATAAAATTAATTTGACTGCTCTATTGGTTCAAGGTAACATGACATTAATGTATTTGAATCTGCTCATATATGTAACAGCTTCATTGACAAGATGTGATTGGCGTATTTCTGTATACTTAGATATGAACGGAATTAAGTTGTCCCACAAATTACCAAGAGAGACACTTCTAGTATCTGGTTTTGATCTGTTATTATCTTGTGTGACATTAAGCAGCAGTTAATAAAACACTTTGATCACAGCTAATGTTACCATCATGACTGCCTGGTGAACCCATGACTTTATGCAACCCTAATAATTTACTTGCATAATCAAGGTTTTATTGGTCTTGATCTCCATCAACAGAGGTGGTACTGAATGAGAGCGAACAACAGATAAGATAAACGATTCTATGACGAAGCACTTTGGTCCTGGATGAAAATGTCTGATCATACATTTCAGTAGATTTCATCTTAATGACAATCTTCTATTTTTTAACAGTTAATCCTTGGCATCATGTCTGCACAGCATATTTTTATTTATTTAATTAAAATTTAATAAAATTAGGTTTGCAGCTGCATATTTTGTAAAAACAGCTTGTTGATGGGGGAAATAGCCAAGATGTTATTCAATAACGAATCCACTTCCCTGACAATGTTAAGGAAAGTTCAAGGTTAACTTCACAGGATTTCTGCAGACTTTACTATCACATTATACATATTATTGTAGTAATACTTAAGTTATTTTAATAAGAAACACACACAAGCATTTACTTCTTCATCTCTGTATCTCCATAATCAAACAAGCATCTACATGGTAAAGTAACAGCAACAAGAGGAAAGTAATTTAAGCAAGTGTAGAAATGTTCAGTCTAATATCTGCAGTTTCAACTGCAGTAGCTGATCAACGGTATTCACATTGCAAACTGTATGATTCCCCTGGGTCATATTTACCATAATCCGCTTTTCTGCAGACGATACTCTGATTTGTTTTTTTGACTTGATTCATTTGTCATTTCTAACTTTCTTCCTAAAAAGCACGTAAACAAGTCTTGCATTTGAGTTTTTTCATCACTGACAAATGATCTCAAGATTTTTGCATGTGTAAAACCCAGTTTGGGGTTTTATTTTTAATAGATATAACCTAAATTATTTCCATGCATTGGTTTATTTCAACAGTTATCTTCTGTCAGATTTCATGACCACAATCTACTGATAAAAAAAACACAATTGGAATAAAAAAGGATTGTTAATGCAAAAATGTCGGCCTTCTGAAAATGTTCTGTGAAAGATCTGCATTGAGTACTTGATTTGGGCTCCTTTTGTATGAATTACTGCATCCATGAAGTTGGCATGGAGGCAAGCCGCCTGTGGTACCACAACTCAACTTTCTTTAATTGCAGCCTACAGCTTCTCTGTATTGTTGAGTTGGATGTGTCTCATCTTTCAGGTGGCTGTATCTCATAGCTGGAAAGATCTGGGTCAGGTCAGCTTGCTAGCCAATCAAGCACAGGGACACTGTGGACATTAAATCAGGTATTAGTACGTGTCACATGTTTGACAGTGTGATCGGGTACAAAGTCCCGTTGATAAAAAGAGCATCTCCATAAAGTTCGTCACTAGGGGAGGATGAAGTGCTCTAAAATGTCCTGATTGGTGACTGTGCTGATTTTGGACTTGATAAAATTCAGTGAACCATCATGTTATGACTTTCCACTGTCTGTGGAAACTTCCCTGTGATTATCAAGTAACTTAGAAATTTCACTCATCCCCTAAATTATTGAATTGTTTTGCCTGTCACCATTTTTCCTTTCACTTAACTTTCCAACATTACATTTACATATAGTGCTCTTCGGACAAGCATCTTCAGCACTGAGGGTTGGTGATTTGCCCTATCAAATCACTTTCATAAAAAGTTAAATAATCACCTCCATGGTGTTTATTTTGCTATTATTTTGTCCCTTTTACTCCTTCTAGCTGGTTAATAATTTTACTGACAAACCTTAAAATGGTACCAATGAAAGAACCTTTATTAGTTCTGTATTAGTGTCTCTTGACTTTCTTATAATTGTTAAATGATATTTATTTAAACATTATCATCATACTGCCATCAACATCGTTCATCATCCACCGTGGCGATGATGTGTTCAGGGTTTGTTGGTTTTCCTAGACACATTTTGCATGTTTTTCAAAGTTCAGTTTTCATGCCACCTGAGTTGTCGATCTCTATAGCTCTTCCAGAGATGCCAAGAGCCTCTTGGCTGCTTTTCTGATGTCTTGGTGGGTTTGCAGTTGTGCTGCAGACCCAATTTTGAATGATGAACTTAACATCATTGCTCCATGCTGCAGGAAAGATGTGGGATTGTTATTTCACAATCAAATCCTTCATTGTGGATAAGCACAATGAAGGATTTGATTGTGAAATAACAATCCCACATGCTGTTGTTTGTTCACTAATTACTTCTAACGAACATCTGAAACCTTCAATGAATCACTGAATTGAAGCAAAAATTAAAGTTGAAAGCAAAGCTTTCCTTTGGGCGACTTTATCATACTGGATTCTATTCAGAGGAATCAGAGTAAAGAAGCATGAATATAAACACATTTTAATTTTTATATGTAAATAAATTTCATTAATTCAATTTAATTAAAACCACCGGATTTTTTGTATCTCACGTCACTTTGTATGTCTTACTTGATTTGATATTTTATGGTTTTAAATTTCTGATTCTTTTATGTCATGTTTCATATTATTTTGATCATTTTTGCCGTTAGTTTTTAAATTAATCGACGATGACAACAAGGTTTTATGACATATCTGCAGGTTGTTTCTATTTTTGTTCTCTCTTTGTGTTTTTATTGGGACATAGGAACTACTATGACCTGCCTTTAGCAGTTTATCACAGCCATTGTTAGATAATGTTATCTTGTCTTCATTACAAAAGGAAGCTTGTGCAAATGTTCACGTCTAACTCTAAAGATCTGAATTTAACAAAAAAAGTTCTGGTTTTACAGCTTGGACTGTTTTAAAACTCCAGTTGAACTTAATAATATCTCTAGTATTTGTATGTTTAACTCAAAAATATCCTTTCCTTTAATTTTTTCTCTGTTTTAACATTTCTCCACCACGTAAACTTTACACAGTTCAAATAAAGACTCAGCCTCTGCCTTTCACAGTTTTTGATCAATAAGTTGAACCATCTGGTCTTAAAGGGACAGCAACTAAAACACTGTTAAAAAGAGACGGGCAAGAATGCTGCAAAAATGTACGATATAAAAATATCAAGTACTTTTTTAAAGTTATCGTTTTCTCCCTTTAACAAACCCTCAAAGATTATTAAAAATTCAGAAGAAATATTTCATAAGCATTTTAAAATTATAATTGCGTTAAAAAAATTAACCCATATATCAATCAAAATAAAGCAGGTTAATATTCCTCTCTGTAGTAAAACTAAAAATACTTAATTTAATCAAAATATTTGTATTTATTAAAAATACTTCAAAATAAAAGCAGTTATTCACAATAAAACATGCTCGGTAAAATACTTTAAGTGTCAGATTTTTACATATTCACAACATTTTTTCTTCTTAAATGTTGGTGGTTTTGTAAATGTGTAACACATTTATACAATTTATTACACTGAACATCTCAGGCCTTGAGGTAGATTTACATTAAGACACATAATGATAAAAATGTACACCTTTGACCTGGTTTCCGACTTCCGTTGCTCATACTATCATGATGACTGTTTGTTCAACACATTCAAAGTCCAGACGGCTTTGTTTTTAAAAGTTAGTTTCCATGGCAGGATCCAAAGCCGTCAATTGTACAGCTTCTGAGTTTCTGGTTGGTCCACATTCTTTAAATTGTGAACAAGGTGAATCATCAGGACTGTCCTCATAATTGAGTAACTTTAAGCGGCCGTCGTAGCACCACCTTCACAGGCCCGGAGGCAAGAGTTTTGATGAAATTCCACACTTCCAGGCGTCTCCTGCCCACCACGCTGAAGCCTTGAATTTCTAAAATCTCATCACCAGGGAACACCTTGTCAACAGGACCACCTGAAAAGAGAGGGAAAAAAACTTTAAATACAACTTTATATGACAGTGGCTATTCAAAAAGCTATATTAAAAATATAATTTTAACAGGGAGATGCCAATTAAAAGTTGTTGTTACTAGTTGTTGTTGTTGTTACCTACTAGCTTGGCCCAAACTACAAGCAAACAGGCATGGGACTGCTATTTCACTCAGTTTGTCTATTTAATATTACACATATCGGGTAAGCTCCTAAATCATTTCAATTTTAGAGCCACATGTTCTTGTACAGCACAAAAGAAAAGAACCCAAAATACTTCCAACATACCCGATATTTGACATACACACAACTGGAAAAACAAATGGTTTGATTGCTGGAGAAAACTACTGACAGATTAAAAGTTACAAGCATTTTTAGGTTTTCTTAAAGACTTTTCTGAATCTACAAGATATGACTGAGTGTTTCTTACTTCTGATACAAATTCTTAAATAATTTGATTTATGATATCATTTTCTCCATTTGACCACAACTTACATAATGTGACAAAATATAATGTAATGTAATATAGTATGATAAAATTGAGGAACTTGCTTTTTATTTAATAAGTGATATCGGTCTATTCCGGATGCATGGTTCAAATAGTGTTTTTGATGTTCTTACCCTGGAAGATCTTCTGGACAGTGAGTGGTTTGTTCCCTAGATGGGAATCCTCACCTCCCTCCAGGCTAAAACCCAGATCCCCGCTGTTCTTCTCGAGCCGGATGCACACACACTGGCCTTTAAGGTGTACAAATACGCACACATTGTTCTTACTTTAAGTTCCAATGTCAAAGACTCGCATGTTTAGACTCTTTGTAAAGCATCGCTTCTCACCTGTCTCATAGTGAGTCTCTGTCTGACTGAGGTCACCTTTCCTCACCACCACCACTGCCATTTCTCGACTCTTTGCCTTTTTGAGGGTCCTCAGAGCCTCCCCGTGAGTACTTTTCGAAAAGGCAGTGCCGTTAATGGACAAAACGTGGTCTCCCTCTCTAATCGAACCCTCATGGGCTGCAACGCCTGACTTAAAAACCTTGTGTACCTGAAAAGCAAGATAATGAGACAGCAGAAAAATGAAGACAGAAACTGTCATGACATTTACCATGGGAGAAAGAGAAATGGGCGATTTTCTTACAGTGACAGGCTTGTTTTGGTCTACACCCCCTGCCAGACTGAAGCCAAGTCCTACTCCCACCTCCTTGTGCAGGACCACCACCTGCACATCATCATAGTCCTGCAAGACAGACAAGAAAGAGGAATAAGATGAGTGCCGTAATACTTTTCACTCTAAAAACAAATGAAATTTTGAAGAAAATGGTAAAATTTGAATCCAGAGTCCCTCAAGAAAATGTTAGTCTAACTTGAATGCACTGTCTCAATATTTCACGCCTCGGAGTACATTTGCACACTCACACAAGCTCTGCATGCAGGCCTGGCACATGCTACTGGAATGCAGCTGGATCACTTTAGCATTCAGATCTTTTTACTACAGAGACAAAGCTAGTTTTGATGGAAACAAACAAATGGGAAACAATCGTTTCACCTTTTCTTCCTGAAACACACGAGACCTTAAGAAGACCAAATGTTTCCTATATGAGGGTAATAGACGGAAATAGTTTAGCTCTCACCGCCTAAGAAAATGATGATTCTTTAGCCTTTATCTACTGCAGTTGGACACAAACACTTTTTTTTTATTCAGTTATCATTTGTTTAAAACACTGGCATAAAATAATTGAAATCATTTTTCATCGCCTGTACCTGTAATGTTTCTTCCCCTAGGTTCTTGACTTCCTCTACCAGCTTGTCGAGCTCATCAGAGGGAAGCAGAGAGACGCAGGAGAAGGCAGAGACATCAGAGCTTAATGAGGCAGACCGTCGGCCTGGCAGCTGCCAATCATCGAAGTCATTATCTGATTCGACGTCAGTACCAGAAAAGTAGCACAAGTTTGAAAGACTGTGATGCAGAAGGAGTGAGAAGAAAACAAGTAAGTCACTTTAACTACAACTTCCATGAAGCAAGAAATCCAATAATGCAAACATAAGCTACCTGAGGCTGAAACTCCTGTTTTCCGGTTGGCTCGTGTTGCTCGTTATGGTCGCTGAAGAATCCCCAGAGTCAGAGTCGTTTGAATCATCATCCTTCTGTGTGCTTTCATCATCATCCTCACACCCCACCATGTAGTCGTTCCAGGTTTTATACTCTGGGTCCAGGCCGGCTATCCATGCATTCAGATCCAACAGCTGTTGCCTCCCTTTAGGTAATTCTGCTTTTATATTTGAATAGGAGACATCCGACAAGCTGTTTTGGCAAGAAGTGTCGGGAAGGAGACCTAGGGATTCATTGTCTTTAGTTTTTTCGTTGTCTGTTATGAAAACATCTGACTCGCTGGTCTGGGAGAGAATGACTGGAGGAGGAAGAGTAGGGTCTGTGTCTTTAGCTTTGACGTCTTGCCCAGTGACATGAAGGCTCATTGTATCTGCATTGGGAAAGAAACCCTCTGGTTTTTGGAAGGGTGAAGAAAAAAGCGAGGTGTTCAGAGGGGTGTTTGTTGGAGTCTTGTCATCATCACTAACTGGTGAAGAAATTTCCCACTGTGACCTTGGCTGCATGTCTGATGTATGTGTTAATGTCACAGTGTCTCTCAAGTTTAAGTTCTCTGGGAAAAGAAATCTGCTGCGCTTTTGCTCTCCTTCATTGAGACAGATGTGCAAAGTTTTCTTGTGGCTGGATAAATTGTTTTTCCTTCTGTCTAATGAATTACCTGAATCTGTCTCTGACATTCCTGATTTGAATCCAAGGTCAACCAGTGATAAAGACTTCTCTGATGCAAACGGCGTCCTTTTTTCACTGCTTTCATCTGTCTTCGTCTCCCACCTGTAGCTTCGCTCACCTATGTATTTTGCGGACCCGCTCTTCTTAATCCCTTTTTGGGGTTGGCAGGGCTCTGCCTGTACAGACATAGATCGCCTTGGGATCTGTACTTCGCTTGCTGCTCTCTGTGTCAGAGCTTCAAACTGATTTATCTTATTTCTCACGCTGGCTGAAGAGGGGGCCGACTGAATCTCTGGAGGTTTTTTCCACTCTGGCGATGGCAGGGTGCCCTCACTTGGCTTTGCATAAAAAACATTGTCTGTAATTCCACTCCTGGGTTTCCTTTGTTGTTTTGTTCCTTCATCTCTTTCTTTGTTGCCCTTCTGGGCTTTACTTATTTCAGTCACGTCTGTTCTTCTATCTTCTTGATTGTACCGACTTCTCTGTGCAAGTATGGATCCTTCATATGTTTGGGACTGTGCCATGCCAGCTGCGGTCCTGGCAGCCCTAATTTGACCTGCGACTGTGTTCCTGCTCCTCGCTCTGTCCAAAGACTTTGTGCCCATGTCTATTCTCTCCCTCCAGTAACCATCTTCTTCTAAATACTTGCTACTTAACTCTTCTTGCCTACGTGTTTCTGTTGATCTATCTTTGAGTTTGACTGCCTCAACAGAAGCTGACGTCTCAGAGCTTGGAGGATTTGCTTCCTTTGGAGCCCACATGGTTGCCGCTGCTTTTCTCACGGGAATGTAGTCGTCACACGACGAGAACCGCCTGGGGAAAGTTCCCCCAGCTGTTCTATCACCAGCAGATTCAAAGAGTTTCTGTATGCGTGCTTTGATGCTCTGCCCACCTTGGGGCCCTGATGGGCAGTCGAGCCTGGAGTCAGCCCCAGACTCAGTTTTAAATCTGACAGGAAATGTGCCGGCCTTACTGACTCTGACTGAAAAGTCTCTGTGATTTACTGAGTGATTGTCTTCAGAGTAACTTGGACTTGAGGAAGAAGTCCCACCTCTTGGTATTTTCTCCATTTCTGTCCTTTGTTCCTCGAAACCTCTAGCTTCTGTTTTACCAAGCAATCTGGGTTTGCCAGCTGTGGCAATCCTTCTTGGCTTTGATCTCCAGTCTAAACTCCTACTTCTGCTTGGCAGGTTGTCTCCACTTCCCTCTGTCCTGCTCAGGTCATGGAGTACCAGGCTTCCTCCAACATCAGTCCCATTCTCTTGCAGGCTTCTCTCGACTGTATCATTCTGGTTGGTGTCTTTCTGGTAGACAAAACCCAAGTCCTCTTTTGTGTTGGAACATTTGGTGTCATCAGCATTGCCAGCTGTCAGCCTCTTCCTTACCCCTGTCCTACGACTGAGACTGTATGAAGGGGAGTTAGCTGAGCGGACAGTGAAGCGTGTACCCGCCCTCTCTGGGATATTTTCACTTGTTGAAGATGGGAGCAGGTCCATTGTTTGAGAGTAGAAAAAGAAATTGTTTTTTTTTTTTTTTTAGAAATTGTGTTTCTCAAAAAGAGAAAAGTAGAAATTAATGTTTGACAGATCCCAGTCTTTTTGACAGACTTTTGCAAAACAACAGGAAAAGCTTATTTCAAAAATGAAATACTCTGGATTTATCCCTAAACATGGTCGACACGTAGACCGTCTTCTTTGGTTCCTCTTCTGAATTTGTTTTCCGAGACTTCAAATTTCAATTACCGGCTTCAATGACAAACTTCCAGAACCTGCGAAATATAAAAAAGTAAATTTTTATTCTTCAGAGTTTAGTGTTCATTATACATTTTGACATGTATAGCAAAAACAACTTCAAGTTTTTTGTGTGTATGTAGAGTTGGACAAAACGTAACTCAAAACCAAAAAATCACTAAATACACATATTAATTCATGTACTGTCCAAAATTTTCAGATTCGTATTTCTGAAGAAAACAAGATAACATCTTTTTTTTTTAACTTCCACTTCATTATTATGTGGAATAATGTGGAAACTTTGTGTTAGTATTTCAACAAAACTGTAATGTGTGAAAGTGTATACATATTAATGTATAGATATTTTTGCAGGCCACTGTAAAAACAAACAATATTTACTGGAGGGAAAATATAAAAGAACTACATTTAATTTGAACTTTTTGGTCATCTAATATTACAATATTTTACTGTCTTCATGAAATTATCCTCAAAGTAAAAATAAAACACCCAAACCCTGACCAGCTCTCTGCTTTTGACACACTCACCATGATATCTGTTTATACAGGCAACAAGCTCAAGACAACATGTTGGCTAAACCTGAACCAAAAACTGGAAAAACTCACCTTACAGCAATCCTACTCAGCTAAAAACAATGCTTTTAAATCACCACCATAACACCAGTCTCTATGCAGCGTGTATCAGCCTCAGTGAGATAGCCAAACCAATTGAAAAATCCTGTGCTAGTGGATACAGATACATTAAGCAGATACAGTAACAACAGATAATGACAAAGCTAAGTTAATTTCCATACAGGCCACTGAGAGAAAGATAATATTGCTGTCAGACAATGTCCTATCATTGGTCTGAGTGTACAGCAGCAACATAACAGGCATTTCCAACAGGTGAAACTGTCCTAGAGTTTATGACTGATAAGAAAAAAATCCAATAAATTATTCAAATATAAAGTCTAAAAACTCAAAACACTATAACTTGTCATGGTTCGAAGCATTTTAAGTCTATATTACAGTATGTATTTTCTTAATAATAGCCTGTAGAGGTGCTTTCCAGTGTAGGAGAGTCCGAGTGTCAGCTTACAGAAACACCTGTGCTGCAGGCTTCCTAAGCCTCCCATCTGTGTAACCTGGGATCAAACTTTAAACCTGCATTAATACAAAGAAACAAAGCTTCTTATTTACACAAACGCCAACCGTACCTTCACAAAACATGTCCTCTGATCACATCCCAAGCCATCATGTTGGTCGATGTGGACAGTGGTGACATCAGCACCCAACTCCTCTCTTTCTCTCTTTGTCGCTCTTCTTCTGTTTCCATCAGCTTTGCATGATGGACTGCGTACAGTGACGTAAACCTGCTACACTGGTTTGTCTTCCTGTCTTGGCTCTCTAACTTCCTCTCAGCTTCTCTCGCTGTCATTCTGTCTCCTCCCACTTTGCCATTGTTTTCCAGCCCTTGCAGGGTAGCATTCCTGACTGCAGAGTCTAGTCCTCTCTGCAGAGTCCAAAAGCATTTGTTCCATTGCAGATTTCTTCTGATTTTTCACAAGTTATTTAAATGAACTTTGCCATCAACAAACGTTTTTTTTCTTAATTGAGGGTAACAAGACATCCAAACCAACTTGAGCTTCTGGCCCTAATAATAGGCTCTGCACCCTTGGCGGTAACGATTGCCATCAGCCCTTTGTGTTAAGTGCCAGCCAGTTGATGAGGAGTTGATTGTTTAGCCACATTGGAGAGCATGAGCAACCTGTTTTACACTACGAGATTGCAATTGGATTGAAGTCCAGACTTTAACTAGGCCACAACAAAGACTTAATTTTGTTATTTGAACCATCCAGAGAAGGACTGTTCTTAAATTCAGGTTCAGCCTGTGTGTTTATCTCAGCCAAAATATTTTGCCAGGCAAAAAACGATTGGTGTGACAAATGCTTTAAATACCTATTCACCAAAAACAGCCTGCATCAAACATCAAGCATCAAGCAGTGTCTGAAACTTTCTGGGAAAACATGACTGGTGTTGTGACTAACGTCTGATTCCTGACCTGTTCAAGCTTTCAGATGCTGATATTTACACTGGTAAATTGTGTTCTTTCCTTTTGCTTCCATACTCCTCTCCCTCTTTTAAGCTACAGTAATAAACACATTGACAGTAATAACTGGATTTTCACTTATTTATCGATTGATATGTCTGTTGGATCGGTCTGACAAAATAGTGTTCCAACAACTTTGAGTCATATAGTGCGACAGCAGCTTCTGCAGCATCTCACTTGCATTGTGTGACACAATCAAGTCCAACATTATTTTTTAAATGTTAAAGTCTATGCTGGACTTGAAAATCCCTTAGGATTTTCTGATGGTTGAATTCATGGCTCTACCAAATATGAGAAGCCATATAGATTCTAAAGCAGCAATAATATTGTACATCTGATGTACTATATAATTTCCACATTTAACTGTCTTTTGTTGAAATGCTATTTACTTTTACAACTGAAATAGGACACACACCTTCCAAATGTTACACTTTGTTCTAACACGCCACATATTATTTTCTCAAAGATAAGAAAGAGTGTTGTGACCTCCTGGATGCGTTGATGTGATCTTAGAGTGGTTTTAGTTGGCCTGCCAGTTTGGAAACTGTCACTTTGTGGATAGTAGTTCTTGCGAGAGCCCCAAAGCCTTAAAAAAGGTTTTGTAAATTGTTCCACATGGAAATGTTAATTTTTTGTTTTGTTTTTTAACCTGTTACTGAATTTGTTTAAATCAGAAGGAGAAGAATATTAGCCTACTTAATGCGGTCAGAGAAGTTATATTTCTGCAGGTCAAGAAGTAATCAGGTCAGACCTGGGTGCTGCTAGGGCAATTCAACCAATTAATAATTAGGTTGACGATCTAAAACATGTATCTGTCACTTTGCTGTTGTTCCACAGAAATCTCCCCATTTTGGGACAATAAAGTATATTTATATTCTGTGTCTATTTGATTTCTACTCTACTCTAAGAAGGGCAAACTGTATTTAACCGTGCAAACAATGTTTAAGTCTTTAGGGGGAAAATATTTCTTCAAAGGACTGTATATGCACACACACACACACACACACACACACACACACACACACACACACACACACACACACACAAACACACACACACA
>CAEGAF010152637.1:0-10418 GCA_903067075.1 Micropoecilia bifurca
TTGGTACCTGTTGGTACCAGGTTGGTACCAGGTGGTACCAGGTGGTACCAGGTGATACCGGTTGGTACCAGGTTGGTACCAGGTGGTACCGGTTGGTACCTGTTGGTACCAGGTTGGTACCAGGTGGTACCAGGTGATACTGGTTGGTACCGGTTGGTACCAACCTGGTACCAGTTGGTACCAGGTTGGTACCAGGTGGTACCAGGTTGGTACCGGTTGGTACCAGGTTGGTACCAGGTGGTACCGGTTGGTAAAGTGAAGTCAGGAGTTTTCTCTCCAGCTAACGTGTTTCTGTGTGTTTTTCTGACTTCACCATCTGAGCTTCGTTCACCAATCAGTCCATGTTGGAGAATCTGTTGTTGCCCCTGATGTGACAGTCAGAGGCCCAGATCTGCCCCTCTTCACCTGGACTGAACCACATGGAGGCAGAGAAACTGAGAGACTCCAGACTTTATTTAGCTAAATTATTAGATTTAGCTCAACATTATTGTTGAGGACACAAACTGGCCTCCTGACACACAGAAACAAATAAATACAAAATAAAACAAACAAAACTCAAAAAGGGCATCAGGGGTAACAGGGGCTCTGCTCCCCCTTTCTGCCCCCCCTCTGCGCGCCCCTGGGATTCATACAAACACATATTAATAAACCACATAACCATCTGTTGTTTCTCCCTTATTGTCTGTAAATATTTAACCAGGTGAATCAAAGCAGGTTCTTCTGTAGATCATCTGTTTGCTGACATCCAGTCCGCCTCTCCCAGCTGATCCGCTCCGGGTCTTTCCACTGCTGCAGCTTCTCATCTTTATTAAAATGCTCTGGAGACGAGGAGGTTAGGAAGTTAGAGTTTCTGTATCTGGGAACCAAAGAGTCAGATAAGGATGAAGACTAAGGCTCCAGTCCAACCAGTCCAGCTCCAGTCCAACCAGTCCAGCTCCAGTCCAACCAGTCCAGCTCCAGTCCAACCAGTCCAGCTGTCCGGTTCATCAGTGGAGGTTTCAATGCATAATCAAACTCTGTCCCAGTCTGAAAAAAACAAACTCTGGTCCTCCTACAAACCTGGATCTGGGTTTGGTTAAGTGGACTCTGGTACGTTTTGAATTCAGATGTGAACACTGAACCACTCTAAAACCAGGAAGGGGAGCACAGCACAGGGAATTCTGGGTAAACACAGTAGAGACCTACACTGACTTCCTCTTACGGGACACAAACCATCCAGAGATTCATCCAGAGACGCTGAGAGACTTGCTGCGTCCACCATCTCAGTCTGTCCAGAGGAAGGACTCACCGTTGAAGTGGACGGCTCTGATGTAGTCCAGCAGCAGGCGTCCCTCCACCGGGTCCATGCTGCTGCAAACGCCGTGGCTGTGGGGACAGAGGTCCTGGTGCATGTTGTGCAGAGCGTAAGCGACGGCATAAACGGCGTCGATCACAAACTGGACCTTCCCCTCCTGCTCGTAGGACGAGTCCTGACCAATCCGCTCGCCTCCTGCAGACACATGGGCCGGAATGAGGGAACGCCTGGACCTTCGCACATCTCTCTCCCAGTACCTGTGCACTTCTTCTTGTCCGGGTCCAGTTTGATTCCGGGACGAGTCAATTTGCACCTGAAGTCGTCCTCCCAGAACTCGGCGAACCAGATGTTCCTGCGGTTGTTCTCCAGGGACCGAGACACAAAGTACTGATCAAAGCCTGTAGGACAAACACAGCAGATGAGATCCTTCTAAAACCCTCTAGATCAGTGATTCTCAACTCCGGTCCTCAGTCCCACTGCCTGCATGTTGTAGTTGTGTCTCTGCTCCAGAACATCATGACTGCAGCCATCAAGTGCTGCTGAAGGCTGTTAGTCACCTACTTGGTCAAATCAGGTCTTTGGCATAAGGACATACAGGACAGTGGACCTTGAGGGCTGGAATGGAGAAACTCTGCTCTGGAATCCTCTAGAAACCTCCAGAACCAGGCGATCCTGGTGCGTCCGGCTGTACCGTCAATGGAGGCCCGTTTGGGCAGGATGGTGACGGCGCCTTCAGCAACGTCTTCCAGCTCGGCGATTGGTGAACTCTTGGCCCCCCAGCTGTCTGACCCAACAAACAGGAAGTGACCCGTCAGGTTAGCCTGCCTCGCCGCTTCAAGAACACGCCTAGCAGAGAGGAAGAAGCGTCAGCCTCAAGTCTCCTGACCACAGCGACCGGAGCAAAGGGGAGAGGCGAGTCTCTGCTGGGTTACTTGATGTCGTCCTCGTTGGCGAAGATGATGACTCCTCTGGCGTTACTGGTCTCCATCAAGCGTTTGATGATCTTATCGAATTCGCCCTCAGCTGGTTCTCTGGGGATCTTCACCGACTGGGCGATGCAGACGCCACCTGGTGGAGATCAGGCAGGTCAGAGGCAGGTGATGGTCGGGTGACAGTCGGGTCAGAGGCAGGTGATGGTCGGGTGACAGTCGGGTCAGAGGCAGGTGACAGTCGGGTGACAGTCGGGTCAGATCGGACCGTCCCTACCGGCCTCCCTGGAGATCTGCATGAAGGCCTCCACGCCGCTCTCGCCGTAGTTGCCCTCGGACGCCAGCGTGGAGACGTAGTTCCAGCCCAGAGCCTTGACGATGTCCAGCATGGCCTGCGCCTGGTAGGAGTCCGGCGGAACGACCCGGGAGAAGAAGTCGTAGCGGTTGTTGTCGCTGAGCTCTGGAGCTGTGGACGCGTAGCTGACCTGAGGAATCTGGAATTCAGAACCGGAACCAGGTTCAGAGGTGGGACCAGAGCAGCAGAAACCAGAACCACTCAGACTGATGACTGTTGAGTAACAGCTGAGCTCAAAGTGGGTCAGCTGTCCAATCACATTAACACCCAGTGATTAACAGGGACCTTCTTAACGAGCAAACCTCATTATGACAGCGTCAATATCATCATCATCATCATCATCATCATCATCATCATCATCATCATCATCATCATCCGAGGAAGAGGACCAAGCATGAGCTACAGATCTTCACATCATGGAAACCATTCCTTTATCTAGTCTGGGTTTAATGGTGTTCTACTGGGTTCTACTGGTTGTTATCCACTAGGTTCTACTGGGTTCTACTGGGTTCTACTGGTTCTACTGGGTTCTACTGGGTTCTACTGGTTCTACTGGGTGTTATCCAGTAGGTCCCAGTAGGTTGTACCAAGTTCCACTATCCTCCATTGTGTCTTTATTATTCATTTCATGGAGGACGTCATTCTGTCCACTTCACCAGGTTCGACATCTTTGGTAGAAGGTCTTCGTGACGTTGACCTCGAACTGGACCTGACTGTCCTCTGATGCTGTCTCACCTCTTCCCTCTTCCAGGTCCTCACCTGTCTCTCTCTGACCCGTCTCCTCTGTCTCACCTCTACCAGATCCTCACCTGTCTCTCTCTCACCGTCTCTGTCTCACCTCTACCAGGTCCTCACCTGTCTCTCTCTCACCGTCTCTGTCTCACCTCGAACAGCCGCAGGATGTTGGCCACCATGATGGACACGGAGCTGGCCGACGCTCCTATCACGCCCACCACCCTCTCCGGCTTGCGGATGAGGGGCGGCTCCCCGTTGGAGCAGCGGATGTCGGACGTGTCCTTCTGGATCAGCGCCTGGACGAAGGTGAGGGACTGTTCCAGGGCGTAGGTGTCCCTGGAGCAGGTGTCCAGGATGCGGGCGCCCAGCGTGATGTTGGGCAGCAGCTCCGGGTCGCCGTTGATCTGGTCCAGGGCGTACAGCATGGCCTCCATGCGGTGGATGCCCTTCTCCTTCTTCAGCTCGCCGCAGTTGACGCCGTGGGGGCCGCGGGCGTGGATGGGGAACAGGCCCCCCAGGGTGATGTCCCCCGGCAGCTTTATGGAGTGGGGCTGGACGTGCTGGTGCGACGCCTGCGCCCGACCCGCCGGGCCACCGGCCCAGAGCCAGAGAGGCAGCAGGAGGCGGAGCCACAGCGCCACGGACAGGGGGGCGTGGTCTGATGACGTCATGCTGAGGCACGGTCAGCGTGGACGGTTCATCCCGACACCTGGGGACACGTCAGCCAATCAACACGACCCAATACGAGACACATGACCTGTTACATGACCAGACATGAGAGCCAGCTTTTATTTTGGTAGTCCACTTCTGGTTGTTTTCAGCTGAATTTGCATATTATCTTAATATTTCGCCCAAAAACCAAAATAAAACAATAAAAGATGGTTTCTGTCCCTCTGATCACGGATTAATCAGCATCGATCAGCTGCAGCGACTCCTCAGTTTCTATCAGCTGGTTTTAAAAATGAAGAATTAATTCATTTGTCCTTATAAATGTTTATCTTTGGTCAGAAAACTGGAAATCAGAGAAAATGAAAACTTGAGTGATCAATAAAGTTCTGATCCAATTAACTGGTTCCTGCGGTTTGACCCACTTTACGGGCGAACAGGTGAGAAAAAGAAAGTTAAATACCTGCGAGGCGCTTCGGTCGGTCCGGACTGAGACCCGCAGAGACCCGGAAAGACCCGCAGAGACCCGGAAAGAGCCGCAGAGACCCGGAAAGACCCGCAGAGACCCGGAAAGAGCCGCAGAGACCCGGAAAGACCCGCAGAGACCCGGAAAGACCCGCGGAGAGAGGAAGAGTCCGGCAGAAGCTGCGGCAGCCAGCGGAGGACCGGACAGCTGTCCGTGTCTCTGTCTGTCCCTCTGTCTCCTCTTGTCCACCTCGGTCTGCGGAGCGGCAGGATTTCTGCCACTGAGGACTCCGGTGACGTCACGCGGGAATAATTGTTCATTAATTATGGAAATTGTCGGAGGGGCGGGGCTTATCTCCCTGACAGGTTTAACCTCAGTCCAGAACCAGCAGGTCCAACAGAACCTCAGACATGACCGGATCTCAGAACCGACTCCCTCAGGACTCTCTTACTTTTGGCTCCTGAAATGTATTTATTAGTAAAAAACATCAACAGGTTGTTTAATTTGATTATTTTTAATGTCCAACTAAAACTGCACCGCATGACCTTTGACCTCAGGGTCACATGTTCATCAGTCTGAGCTGCAACAGAAAATAAAACTAAAATAGTCTTTTATTAATAAGTAGAATCACGTCCTTCAAAGAGCAGATTTTATTTTATTTTTAATTTATTTGTTGAGTTAATCAGATCCTGTTTTTCTTGCTGAAAACATGATTAAATAATAAATATGTTCACTGATTATTTTCGCCTGTAAGGTGACCTGGGTGTGAGGAGGTCAGAGTGAAATCATTATTATTATTATAATAGAAAAGTCGTTTATTTTAATAAGTTAAACGTTGGTTTACTTAAAAGAAAAATACTTTTTACTTAATTAAAATATAATATTATTAGTTTTCAACAGAATCATAAATCTGTGTCCAGTAAGAAATGAAGACAAAGTTTAGATTCTTCAGGTTTAATGTCAAACATGTTAAAGTGTTTCTGGATTTTAACCGACTGCGATATGAATGGAAATAAAACAGGAACGAACAGAAAATCATCCATTTATTCTCCAGCCAAACATCCAGAGAGCCTCAGTTACCACGGCGACGGACAGGTGATGGAGGAGCAGCTGGAGGGTTGTGGGTTCAAACACCTGGACAGTCTCACCTGAGTGACATCATGCAGGGGGCGGGGCTAAACTGGAGTTCCTCTCAGCCAATGAGAAGCCAGAACTTCAGTCTCTGATTGGCTGAAAGACCCTGACCAATCACGTGCGAGTGTTCTCCCAGCTGGAAGCTGATTGGCCGGTCTGAGTCCGAGGCCTTTTGCTCTGCGGCGGCTCTGATTGGTCAGCGTCCCTGAAGCCCTGGCAGGTGATCTGGTATTGGACGGTGGCGTCCGCGTGACGCGGGGATTTGACGATGGAGGCCGAGCGCCGTGGCTCCTCCCACCGGAGGAGGAGCCTGATGGAGGGGGCGTGGCCCCACAGGTCGCCCAGCGCGGGCGCCAGCCGCGCCTGGCCGCCGCGCAGCCGCGTCGTCATGTGGTTGGTCGTCACCACGGCGACGCTGTGGTCCGTCGCCGCGGCGGCGAGCCGCAGGCCGAGGCCCTGGAGGAGGCGCGTCCTCCGGGACAGGTCGTCATGGAGACGCAGGAACGGGGACGCCACGCCGTCGATGACGAGGAGGCGGAGCCTCGGCCGGGCCGACAGGAAGTCCGGCAGCAGGTGCAGCTCGGCCAGCAGCTCCACGTAGTCACGGCAACGCACCTGAGGACGCACGCGGCAATCAGGGTTACCATGGCGACGGCGCTCAGCCCAGCGGAACCGGCGGAACCGGCGGAACCGGACCCACCAGGAAGACGTTGGACAGGATGGTCTCCACCGTGAAGGTCGCCATGGCAACGCGCCGCTCCGCGTCCGCCGCCAGCAGCGAGCAGCGGCGCACGGCGGCGCCGGCCACGTCCAGCAGCCGCTGGACCTGGAACCCGGCCTCCGTGTCCACGAACAGAACCTGGCCGCCCAGACCGCCGAACGCCGCCGGGACCTGGACGTTCACGGCCAGCTGGAGGCTGGGCGGAACCGGGACCAGAACCAGTCAGGACCGGAACCAGAACCAGTCAGAACCAGAACCAGAACCAGGACCAGAACCAGTCAGGACCGGAACCAGAACCAGTCAGAACCAGAACCAGAACCAGGACCAGAACCAGTCAGAACCGGAACCGGAACCAGTCAGAACCGGAACCAGAACCAGAACCGGAACCAGTCAGGACCGGAACCGGAACCAGTCAGAACCAGAACCAGTCAGAACCAGAACCAGAACCAGTCAGGACCGAAACCAGAACCAATCAGAACCGGAACCAGAACCAGTCAGAACCAGAACCAGAACCAGAACCAGTCAGAACCGGAACCAGAACCAGTCAGAACCAGAACCAGTCAGGACCGGAACCAGTCAGGACCGGAACCAGTCAGAACCAGAACCAGAACCAGTCAGAACCAGAACCAGCAGCTTAAACTGGTCTAAGGTTTCTTTCCAAACTGATTCCAGATCTGAAGTGGACCCGTTCCTCCGGAGGAACCCGGTTCTGGGTCCGGTTGGCGCTGAGGGTTCATGGAGCAGCAGCGCCTCCCGCAGGACAGGAAGTGGTCAGTTGGGCTGCAGACAGGATGTGACCTCAGCCTTCATCCTGCCATCACCTCGCAGGATGAACCTGATGGCTTCTGATTGGCTGATGAGCAGCCAATCAGAGCTCAGGACACGGGACCAAAACATGGCGTCTTTAGGGACAAGTTGGACCGTCAGGCTGCATCCAGCTCTGAAGACAGAAACATTCTACTGGTGACCCTCCTGTCCTCATCCATGGCCCATGTGACCCAGGCTGTTACTGCCAGCCGAGTTCAGACCTGAAGACACGACCTGCAGTGTGTGACCAGGTGTGTGACCAGGTGTGTGAGCAGGAGTAGGCCAGGTGTGTGACTAGGTGTGTGACTAGGTGTGTGACCAGGTGTGTGACTAGGTGTGTGACCAGGTGTGTGAGCAGGTGTGTGTTTTCTGACCACAGCAGTGTGTGACCAGGTGTGAGACCAGGAGTAGGCCAGGTGTGTGACCAGGTGTGCGACCAGGTGTGTGACCAGGTGTGCGACCAGGTGCGTGACCAGGTGTGTGACCAGGTGTGCGACCAGGTGCGTGACCAGGTGTGTGACCAGGTGTGTGACCAGGTACGTGACCAGGTGTGTGGCCAGGTGTGTGACCAGGTGTGTGACCAGGTGTGTGGCCAGGTGTGTGACCAGGTGTGTGACCAGGAGTAGGCCAGGTGTGTGACCAGGTGTGCGACCAGGTGTGTGACCAGGTGTGTGACCAGATGTGTGGCCAGGAGTAGGCCAGGTGTGTGACCAGGTGTGTGACCAGATGTGTGGCCAGGTGTGTGACCAGGTGTGTGACCAGGTGTGTGGCCAGGTGTGCGACCAGGTGTGTGACCAGGAGTAGGCCAGGTGTGTGACCAGGTGTGTGACCAGGTGTGTGACCAGATGTGTGGCCAGGTGTGTGACCAGGTGTGTGACCAGATGTGCGACCAGGTGTGTGACCAGGAGTAGGCCAGGTGTGTGACCAGGTGTGTGACCAGGTGTGTGGCCAGGTGTGTGACCAGGTGTGTGACCAGGTGTGTGACCAGGAGTAGGCCAGGTGTGTGACCAGGTGTGTGACCAGGTGTGTGACCAGGTGTGTGACCAGGTGTGTGGCCAGGTGGGTGACCAGGTGTGTGACCAGGTGTGTGACCAGATGTGTGGCCAGGTGTGTGACCAGGTGTGTGACCAGGTGTGTGTTTCCTGACCACAGCAGTGCGTAACCAGATGTGTGGCCAGGTGTGTGACCAGGTGTGTGTTTCCTGACCACAGCTGTGTTTTCCCGACTCCTGGAGCGCCGCAGATCTCCGTCACCTTCCCGACAGGAAGTCCTCCTCCGAGCGCCTCGTCCAGCTGGGAGCAGGAGGTCGCGATGCTCCTGAACTCCTCCTCCTTCTGCAGGAGCTCCAGCGCCGTCACCGGGGCAACGCCGGGCCCCGAGCTGGCGGCCTGCAGCGCCTCCAGCGCCTCCTGCTGGGAGACTCCAGCCTCTGCACACATTAGGAAAGCAGAGTGACGTCAGCAACATGAGAGACCTTTAAATTACTTGTTACTGGAAATAAAATGGTAACTTCTGATGTCACTTCTTCTGCTTATTAAAACATTTAAACTTTAGGATAAAAAAACTTTTTTAAAAAGTTGGAAAACGAGACGCCTGTAAGCATTGTGACGCAATGAGATGACGTGTTTCCGCTCGACCTGCGCTCAGGTGTTCCGGGTTCCGGTCCAGCAGGTCGGTGGTGAACTGGAAACCAGCTCTGACCAGTTTCCCCTTCAAACTGGAGCCCAAACTCAAACTGGACACCGGCCTCTTCATCCTCAGCGCCTTCACCAGCCCGCTTCCGCCACCACTTCCGCTTCCACTTTTCAAAATAAATGCCGCAGGATTTCCGCTTTGCTGCTGAGTTCAGGAGTTTTGATTTTAAATCTGTTTAATTTCCAAAATAATTGGTTTGACATCCAACAACAATCAGGATAAAAATAATAAAAAGTTTAGTATTTGTGAAACATTTAAATTGCTATAAAATTATTACATGGATCAAATTAATCTTGAAAATGGAGATTTCTTTAAAGTTTGCTCTTCACTTCATCAGTAGAAAGTCCTACGAAGTTATCAAGAAGAAAACCTGTGAAATCAACAGAAATGTGGAAATACAACCACAGTGATGGTTAAACTACAAACAGACCTATAAACATTTATTTTTTATTAGGTTTATTTTGTTATCTAATCTTGTAATGACCAAATTCTGGAAAATTATAAATAAGCTATATGAAGAAATAATACAAAATAAAATAAGTTTTTTCTACTCACGATAGAAAAAACATGTCAAATTAAATTTAAAATTCAGTAAGCCAATATTTGCAGTATTTTAGAACCAATGAAGGACTTTCAGTTTTAATGTACATTAACTCACGTAACAAAGGAGTTTCTCCTGAATTCATTTTTAGTTTTTACATATTTTACATATAAAATCTCAACAATAAGAATCACTGCAAGAAGAAAATGAATTTATTCCGTGTTTAAAATATTTAGCTTCAACTTATTTTGAAAAGCCATCAGGAATCTATGTTGGCGCTTTAATGACGTCAGTCGGACGCGACGGTATTTCCACGTGACTCGGTTTGTTGCTGAAGGATCGATCAGCGGCCGGTTGATCAGGTAAGTTCATCAGTTATTGGTAATAAACAGGCTGAACCGCAGCAGAGGAAACCGGAAGTTGCCTGAGTTTCCGACAGGAAGTTGAGTTTGGAGGAAGCGCTGCGGTCTGAGGTTCCTCTGGGTTTTTCCTCAGGATGTTTCCTGTTGGTTGAAGGAAGTTCAGTTTAAAAACTGATTCATGTTTTGTTTTCTGGAAGATGAATCCAGAGATGAATCTGAAGGTTTTTATTGTCCTGTTGAACTCGGTGTTTCATCAGGCGGATTTGATTGGATACATGACGTCACGTGTTTCTCTGCCTGTAGATCACAGAGATGAAGAGGCGAGAGGAAGAGGAAGAGGAGGAGGAGCAGGAAGAGGAAGAGGAGGAGGAAGAGGAGGAGGAGGAAGAGGAGCAGAGGAGGAAGAGCGAAGAGGAGGAGGAGCAGGAAGAGGAGGAGGTAGAGGAGGAGGAGCAGGAAGAAGCAGCCAGTGAGCGGAAAGGAGCTGCTGCTGCTGAGGAGGAGAAGAAGAAGGACAGGAAGTGCGTTCCAGGTATCATCTACCTGGGCCACATTCCTCCCAGGTTCCGGCCCAAACACATGAGGAACCTGCTGTCAGCCTACGGAGAGATAGGAAGGATCTTCCTGCAGCCAGAGGGTCAGACACACACACACACACACACACACACACACACACACACACACACACACACACACACACACACACACACACA
>CAEGAF010152639.1:0-10038 GCA_903067075.1 Micropoecilia bifurca
ACACACTCACACTCTCACTCACACACACACACACACACACACACACACACACACACACACACACACACACACACACATACATACATGCAATTCTCTGAACCATGACAGAGAGGTTGGCTTCATCCCTGCAGGCTTTTCATTTACTACCCGACATAATGCCACATCCCTAAACACACACACACACACACACACTCATTGGCTATTATTTGGGCTGTCAGAGCTTGTGTTGAAAGCTAATGAAGGGCCACCGTTGCCATTTCTCAGTTGGCGGTCTCCATGGTTACCAGGAATTGGTGGGGGCTGAAGGGCCATGGAAGTCTTACAAAAAGAGAATGAAGTTGAATAAATGAGGACGGAAGGTTGCGGAATGAAAGATTATTTGTGTTGTCCTTTGATCATAAAAACATTCTTTTGAAATCATTAAACAGAGGCTGTTTATAACCTGTGTGAAAAGCTAAGCTGGTGTTTGATAGTGTTTTTCTATACACCCATTTGATATTTATCCTGGGAGCCAACATAGTAAATATGGGAATCATTAGGCAAGTAGCAAACATTCAGTTAACCACGGAAGGAAACTATGCGACTATATAACGATTAATGGCATAACATTGTCAATAGTATGTCAGTTAACTAAAAAATTTGCTCCACATTTCAAATGTTTTGTTTCTAAAATTCTTTGCAATATTTGGAAGGAATCATCATTTTTGTCTTGGAGGAATTATGATTTAAAGAGCAACAAAACCCAAATCAATTACTTTTTGCAAATAAACTTTCTAGCATAAAGTTTATTTGCAAAAAGCAACATAAGCATAACATCTTGAGGATGTTATGCTTATGTTTTTTTTTGGGGGGCGGGGGTTCATTGTTTGTTTGTCTTTTTTTTTTACCAATTTTGACACTTTTGTGTAAGATTTGTTAAATTCTACAATATCTGGCCTAAAACAGTCTCAGTGCTGGCTGGCATGCTTGGGTTAAATTGTGGCTACAGCAGTCAAATAGTCATTTTCATTACAACAGTCCAGCTTGGTTGATGTCTACATCACACAGCCCTGCATTCAGGTATAAAACCATCTCACTTAAAGACCTGACCCTTTGGTCAGTAGTCTGAATAACAAGTGTGGCAAGTGTCCATCAATAGCACTTCTCAACTTTGCACATGTGAGATTCCTTTCCATTCATTTGGGTTATAATGTGAAATAGTTCTCTATGCTCTGACTGCTGGTGGTTTGCATAAGAATTGACTGCAGAGCTTAGGAAGCAGTAGGGCAGCTCATGGCATCATGGCAAATGTCTCAGTTGCCAAGTCAGAATTATCAAAATCTAAGCTATGTAGAACACAATCCTAGGCCTCCTCAAGAGCCATTAAACGCATCCCCCCTCTGCAAGGGCAACAATCTGGTCCACTGTAAGCCCTTGTGTAGAATTCCAAAGACACCCTTAAATGTTATCCTTTTATAGATGGAGCACACTCTCTGTGCCCATTTCTTAAATATTAAGGTTATCATCCATCCCAGTCTAAAAATCCAAAGGTGTTTTCCCTTTATGAGCTCCAGAGATTGGACCTCAGAGGAAAAGATGTCTTGCCTACTAGAGTCATTTACACATATCACCTGCACTGATAATCTGACACTTTGGGCATTAGCCTGCAGTTAGCGCTCTGTTGAATAAAGTTGGTAAATTGAGGAGAAATTGTTTATGCTTATTTTACACTACTTGTTTTGCTTTTACTTTTATTAAACATGTTGTAATAAAAAAAACGCCAAGCTATAGTAACAATAATTGGTTGGATGCTTCTTACAGGCATTGCAAATACTTGTTGAATTGAAAGAACATAAAACAGAGATCAATTACGCCATGATTGTTTTGTTTTAAAAGTCTTTATCTTTCCCCCATTTTTTATATTTCAGTTATGAATGTGTAACTCAACTCTTTGCCCTTTTTGCTGTGATGTTTTCCTTTCCTTTCCTGCTCTCCTCCACGCTGAAGCCATTTAAACCAGAACTCCTCTTCAAGCTCCTCTGCCAGTCACCATTTCTCTCTGATTTGTAATCATGCTCCTCTGATGGACAGTTTGTCCTTTAACTCAAAAACATAATTGCATTTTGAGGGGGGACAGATGACACGGGGGACGCGTTAATCACAGCACTAAAGTGATTTCTGAAGGACAGCTGTAGGGTGGTGCTTCCACACAGTGTGTCCAGACCAGAGTGGACGTCTGCTGCGATGAGATGTGGCAGGCCTAATGCTGCGTGTACGTCGCCGCCTAATGAGGAGACGCTGCAGAGGAGAAGATGAGACGCCTGTCAGAGTCTGTCGAGGTAAAGCTGGTGATGGATGAATACGACTTTTTAACAAAGCAATATGTTGTAATTAGGATTATTGAAATTTAACTGAATTACTGCAGGTAAGTGATTACAAATGAGAAAATGACACAGCAAATCAAACATGTTGAAAGTTTCTAAAATATCATTACATCACGCCCACTTCTACTCTGCGGTCGATTGTCTAGCTTTAACTGGCTCTTTGCTTTTGTTTCAACTGGACGCGTGTTGGTTTGCTATAAAACTTTTTGTTTTTCATGATGCCCTGATTTTATTAAGGAGTAATGTTCTGTCTTTTTGTGGGGAATTTTAGTCATAATCATCTCAGAATATGACACCCGAGTGATTGTAGGTCAGATTGTACCACTCTGCATCACAGTCTTTGGAAAAGCGCTCGCTCTATGCAAGTACCACAGGACTTGCTACATGGGCTTCATTTTTTTATTCTTTCAATATTTTGCCCCCATTCTTAGAGAATGCTTTCCTGTGTTGTCCAGATGATATTAAGGTTTATGGAACCCTTAAAAAGAAGGATGAATTTGCTGAAAAAGCAATGAATTGACCAGGAGTCTGAAACTCCAGTTGTTGAGTGACGATGTCCCATAAAGTTTTTATGCATTCCTAGTCAACGTACCTGGCTAAAATAACTGACTACTTACTTTGCAGACATTTTCCTTACACAGGGAAAAAATATTTGATTCAGGACTTCTGAGGTGCATTTCAACATCATAGGGCACCAGCTGGAAAGGACTAATATTTAATTTGAGTTTTCAATATTAATAAACATGAGACAGACCATGAAAACAACTTTCTTGTAAAATCCAAAAAGCCTGGTGAGGTGAAGACTGAATCAACATTTGAAATACTAGGAAACTGTTTAATTAGCAGACCAAGTCCTTTTAATTTGTGTTCTTCATCACAAAACACACTTTGGGTTTATATTAAGGAAGCATAAAGAACATTTAAAAAATAAACCAATCAGACATTCACATTCAGAATGGGAAATTGGTCTAAATACTTGAATTTACTTTAAAACAGTAAGAATATTAGTAAACTAAATTACTTAGTAATTGGACAGTTGTTCTTGTATCTTCAGCTTGTTACAATATACTTTTACTCCAATTTCCCATTACTGCACTTAATGTCAACTTTTCACATTTTACAGGATACTATGAAATCCATTCAAGTGCTTGACTTGCGAGGTTTGAATTGAATAAAGAAAAAAATCTTAATCTCAATAGTTTTTTGGATGAATTGAAGTCTATTGTCATCTTGGACTCAGTTTAGAAGTACACTATGAGAAGTTAGTGCTCTTGAACAGAAGTTGGACTGAGTACCAACAACCAAGGCTTAAGTATATTTTTTTTTTGTTTTTTTTAAATGATGACGAATTTTTCCTTAGGATTACCGAGGGAGAAAATGCTGACTTTAAAATGGAAAGGCATTGGAGGGTGGGAACATTCACTTCCTGAACCAGGTGACATGCAGATGCGTAAAGAGGCGCAAATTGAAGTTTAAACTGAGCTACAGGACATCTGGAATTATGAACTAAAGTCTACTTAACTTCAACCTAAAGGAAAATAAGGCAAATTATATTAAGTAGAGACTTGCAGTTTCAACTCTAAGATTTGGCTCTCATAAACTTGATGGGAATTCACTTTAAAAATCATAAGCACAAGCTAAAAATCTACTTTACATAACATATTTTCTTTTAAATTGGTCCACTTTACCAAGCCTTGTGTCAGTGTTCAGCTGACAAGAGACTGAAGATTTGACAAAAACATTAAGTGATTTTGGTCAGCAGGAGAGCGATAATGTTCCTCGACACACACAGACAGCTTTGAGAGGCCTTCCCCAGGCTAAGTAGCTTTAACCTCCTTTCTCTCATGGGGCCCAGACAAAAGCCCCCAAGGAGGGCTAATAATCACACAATGATCGACCCCTCCTCTCCCAAGTGAGGCCTCACATTCAGTCCGTCTGTCAATGGCACACACTCACAGAAACTGTAAAAAAATAACATCCCCTACCATTTTCACTCTATCCACTTGATCTTAGATTTGATTTGACATCGCTTCTTTTTTTCATTTTATTTGATTGTCTCAGCTTACAATCATGTTTAAACAACATGATGTGAAGGATAATTATTCCCTTCACATCATGTGTTGTGATGCTTATAGTCACAACACAAACAGAACTTTTCTAATCCTCAAGGTAACTATGTTCAAAATTCATAAGTCTGCACACTGACCTATAGATTTGAGCAAAATATGTATCTCCTATCATGATACCATTAGCCCTGTCCTTCACATGGAACCATTTCTGGAATTACACTGTCAGCTTTCATCAGACTTACCAGCTCACATCTACTGAATAAAATCCAACACTCCTTATACTGAAGGAGTGTGAAGTGTAAGGGTTTACTTGAATTCTCTAGAGTCTGCTTATAATATAACTGTATAACTGTATAATAATAATATTTCAGAAGTTACTTTATCAGAAAGAAAAGCATGAAATGCAGTTCAACTTAACTTGATAGGGTTTGCCATAAAGGTGTGGAAAATAAAAACACAAAAATAGCTAATATTGATAAGAGGTTAGGATCCAAAAAGTGATTAAAAGTATTTAGCATTTGACTCTTGGAGTTTAAATTAGTTTTTGAGTTTTATTTTTTTTTCTAAACCTGTCTTGATTTTGCTCTTTAATTTCATGGGTTACTGTTCTTCTACCTGTTTATACGTTCACATATAAGCCTCAAGTCAGTGGTGCCCAAAGGTTTGCACTAATCTGGAAAAAACAACATCATTACTCAATTTTTTCTATTTGGCTTGTAGATCCAAAGCATGTACAGGAAAGGTTGTGCTTCCACCATTACCAAGGCATATATATGTAATTTGTGATAGTCTGGTATATGTTTTTTGTTTTGTTTTGTTTTGTTTTTTATCTTTCTCATCTACATGAAAAATTGTCACTCTTTGTCTATCTATCACTGAACTTGTAAACCAAACTTTTTTTTTTTATGTTTACTGTCCAAGTGCCTATGCTGGTGGACCAATTTCAAATTTTAGCATAATCTTTGGGAGTCACACTAAACAAGAAGGAATAAAAAGGTAAACCTCTTTTATAATGTCTTTTACTGGTTTATTTTTCTGACTGCCTTCACCATAATGACTCGTAGTGCGAATAAAAAAGGCACCAATATCTCTCTGGTTTTTGCAGTGATTAAACTCGATTGTGTTAATTAAAGCGCGTCTTTCTTAGCTAGGTTTATACATTTGTCTTTCTTAGAATGTATTTTAAGCTAGCTATCATGTTGTATTTTAAATTAATGAACAATTATGTGGAAATAGCATAATTATGTGTTAAATCAGGGATTTTGAAGCTAATCTCAGTGATCCACTTCATCATTAAAAAACAAATCCCACAAAAAACGGTGGTGATTTTCTGACGGATTTTCTATGAAGGACCAGTCAGACCATACTGTTTTCAGCAGCAACGGCATACATTCCCAATTATGTAGAGCAGCTCTTATTTTAAACAACAAAAGACTCACAAATATAGTGCAGTCAATAAAATCAGCCATAGATCTGCACATTATAGGGTGGTTATCTCATTTATTGTGCACATGTGTTTGTGAGAGGAGACTGTGTGGGTGAAACTCATACTACACATGTGGTGGAGCATGTAAAAAACAATAGATGATGGATGAAACTCATTGTGTGCATTGTCCGTTACTCTGTGTGTGTGTGTTTGGACTGGGGCTGAACAGTCGGGGGGTTGGGACAGTATTAAAGTGGGAGCTACTGGTGTGGAACAGACCACATGCTCTGTCTTGATTGGCTCATTTTCACCCAACAGTGTCATTTTTCCTTCCTAATATCCCTTATTTTCCTCTTGGAACAATCACACACTCCTTTCCTCTAATGGTCAGTGAGGACATAGTTAAAATAGAGTTTTAAAGTTACACAATATTCAGAAAGCCTCCCGTAAGCCAAAGCAACGATTCATCTCAACTATATTCTTTTTCTCCGACACCATCATGTTCCCAGTGAGATCCACACTGCCACCCACTGGCTTCATTTTGACCACCTATATGGTCTGTCTGGTTTGCACTTGGCTCATCTCCACCTTTGTTTTAAACACCTGCCACAACAGCGCACGTGTCTGTTCGGTGTTACTTCAGTTTTAGCTCCTTAAGTCACAGATAAAAAAGAAAAAAAAACAACAGACCGATAATGAACAATTGTGCTAAATTGAGAACGAGGGGATAAAAGAATGCGATGCGAGGGGGGCCTGGGGAGCAGTGGGTGGGGGGAGGTGAGGAGACGCTGCAGGATCTGGAGGCAGAGAGATAACAGCTCCCCCTCTCTCAGAGTCGTCATGTGAGCGTCGTGTCGCAGCGAGCATCTGGTTGATAAAGATAGCAGGGACCACTGCAGTAATCTGCTCGGCACACAGCAAACGCAAACACACACACACACACACACACACACACACACACACACACACACACACACAAATCCGTGAAAGACACACTTTATCAATTTACAGATTTATTCAGGTGAGGTGGTCATCTGAACCTATAAACTCAGTAAACCAACAACCAGATGGTGTTAAAGAAAATAAGCTGTCCAGCTCTGTATACAGGGACATAAAGCAAACCTTTGGTCTTTACAGGGAAACTGATGCCCACTTATGTTAACAAGACATGTCTGAAATAATCAAAGACTTTATTTTGACTAGAATGAAACTATTGTTTCAAAGGGGGTTATAAGAGCATCCCCTACCTATCTGAAGTTTATCATTCATTTGAGGGAAAGGTGAAAGACGTTTCAAACAAGTGCCAATCTTTCTGAAGCTGGGGTCCTAACAAGTCCACCTCAAAGACCATAACTGTGTCATGGGGCGGTGTTGAGAGGAGAACGAACGCAGGAGTCCAGGTTATGAAAAAAGTGAATATTTTAATAATGAAATCTCAGGAACACAGGAAGAAGACTGGCAGAGAACGGATGGAAACAGAACAAACTTGGACGAAGATGTTAGACGACACTCGATGAGGATCCGACAAGGAACATAGACAAGAGGAGGGACTAAATACACGGGGAAGGTAATCACAGGAACTAGAAACATCTGGCCACAATCAACAGAGGAGACAGGAGAACAGAGACTATCAGGAAACAGAACCAAACACAGAAAACATCAAAATAAATATACAAAGAACTCAAATCACAAAAAAATGAGAAAAAAGGAACTCAATTAGCTCCACTGAATGTTATCCTTTGTGTTAAGACAATCTGAAAATGAATTTTCAGAAGACTAAAATGAGAATGATTCGCATCTCATGAAGCACAAGACTTCTTGAACAATAATGACTGATAAGATCAGATTAGAACGGCATAGATATAATGCTAAGCATATCAGCACATACACGTCATACACGTCTTGCCATTCACCCTTCATGATGGTGGAAGACTTATGGCTTGCTTTGCAGCCACAGCACCTGGACATTTTGTATGCAATATTTTTGACTCAGTGACTGCAAAGTATTCTAAAGTCAAATGTGAAACAATTTGTCAGACATCTGAAGTTTTGTCCAGACAAAATGATCTCACAAACATCAGCAAATACACAACAGATATGCTAAAAAAGAAAAAGAAAACAGGAACCCAGTCATAGCACAGACCTCAACCTAATAGATTGGGACAGTAAGATAGCTGAACTGTAATGGATAAAGAAATGTCTCCATTACATCAATGAGCTGAAGTAGTGTTTGGAAGGGGTGGAAAGAGAGTGAACCAAAGTCCAGATAGAGAGAACTGAGAGAGGGAGCTGGATCATGAGATGGATGTTTGACATTTCTCTGTATTACATCCCAATCTGTAAAAAAAACAGATTGGGATTTAAATATGAGAATCATTCTTTACCACATATGAGTAAAGGCAATGATAAGATTCAGTTTCCCATTGTTGCATTTACCAATGACACCACAAGGAAAGATAACATCTAAATAGAGTTTCATTTGGTTCCCAATAGGGAAAAAGAGAGGTAATTAAATCTGACTGGGATCAATTGAATTCTTTAAAATTCACTCCACCGCAAACAGGAAGATGCATGAATAGGAGGGGCTGTGGGTGTTGGTGAAGGATGACGAGGTGAGCACCGAGGCAGTGATTACTAATCTCCCACCACAATTGAACTAATTTACCACATTTTTCTGCATGCATCACTCAAACTTTGCATCCCAAGTTAGCCTGCACCACGTCACCGTTTGTGCATTTAAATGCGCTTGCCTGAACCACAAGTTCATAGAAAGTGAAGACGGGGCTGCAGGACGATGACATACAGATAATGTCTGGAGAGTGTCGACGCCTGTCATCGCTCTCTGACCGCCAGCTACAGACGACGCCTCTGATGCATGGCACAGAGGTCTCAGTGGGGACAGAATAATGAGGGGACGATGAAGTGGAGCTATGCTGTGATGACAGTTTACACTGATATGACCAGAAAATGGTCACTATTGAAAAGAAAAAACGAGGTAGAGGAGTTTGTCTGAATTGTTCCGATTTCAGATAAACAGCTTTGGAAGAAGAGTACTAGTATTATTATAAACTCAGATAACTACACAGTAGAAGAGCTGGTGATCAAGCTTATTAATTCTGGCACAAAAAGGTACAAACTCTTAACCAGTTTTGTTGGAAAATATGACTTTCATTGTATCATATGGCATTCAGGAGAGATCACATGTGTGAAGTATCATCTATGTTATGAGCATTATGCACATCTTTATAACTGCCACAGTATAAGTGTGTAGTAGTTCTATAAATAACTCACTAATATACTATGCTGATATATTCCCAATTTACAAGGAATATATACAACAGCTTCCTCTCTCATGACATCTAGGAGGCCATTTGTTGTCAAACCATATACAGCTCCATGTTGAAATATACACAAACTATGTATTCATTATGCTGACATAATACATATATGTAATTGAACATATATGCACCCCTCAAAAAGCTTGTATATAGCTGATACACTTTAAATTATTTCCATCCATCCATCCATCCATCCATTTTCTTCCGCTTATCCGGAGTCGGGTCGCGGGGGCAGCAGCTTCAGAAGGGAGGCCCAGACTCTTTAAATTATTTCATGAAGCTTTTTTTTGGTACTTTGTGCTTCTTTTTTTACTTTGTGACAAAGAAGAAAGAAAAAAAACTAACAGAAGAAACTAACAAATAAGGTAGGAGCAATTGGTAACATACCACCAGTGGCTCAACCACCTAAGCTAAAATCTGCTTCTGAACTTCCTATGAGTGCTAAATTAAATGGAGCATTACATTGTCTTCAATAAGTCTAGGCAACACTTGATCACCAATTAAACATTGTAAATAACTCAGATTAGCAAAAGCTAGACTGCAAAATTTTACTCTAGAGATTCTTTAAAGCATAATTTGAGATTTATCCAATATGAGAAAAACATCAAAAATCGTTTCTGATGTCTTTTTGGGAATTAGGAAGAGCATTATATGATGACAATGTTTTAATATTTTATTATTATTATTATTATTATTATTATTATTATTATTATTATTATTATTATTATTATTATTATCATCTTATTTATCTTTAATCTTTATTTCAATTGTGGAGATAGACACAAAGTTGAAGATATGATTCACATCACAAGGACATTTAACTCTTCAGAAAGCAGATATTT
>CAEGAF010152646.1:0-18674 GCA_903067075.1 Micropoecilia bifurca
ATGGTGAGCTAAAAGATTTGTTGAGACTATTCTGTAGTTTGATGAGACATGACAACTCTACAATGTCTTGAGATGAGGATTTCTATTATGGCTTATATATATGGGATGTATGTTTTTTTTACCAACTTGAACCATTCTGGTTGGTAAAAACTGCGTCACATTCTCTTTTCTGAAAATGTCCTTCACTGATTTCTGTATGAGATTTAAACTTTTAAACTTTAGAAACAGTGTTGCAACTATTCCTCTCTTTTTCTTTCGCCTGGTAAGTTTTGTCCTGACCTTATAGTTAATATAATTTGCTCAAGTCCTTTCATTCGTTTTTTTAAAGATCAAAATCAATACAAAATCAATACAATTAAAATTAATAAGCCTCACTTCTTGTTTGAAGTTAAGACCAAAAGAGAATCAGTTCATTAGTCGAACTCAGTGCATTCTTTTATATTATGAGGTGTGATTGTTGTGAGTGTTAATGTCACCTATAAGCTCTTCTGCATTGTTTTTGAAGTGATCAACGGTACAAAGGTAAAGCTCTGACTGATGGGAGTTTGGATAGAACTAATGAGCTAAATATTTTTAAACCTTTTCTTGCTTAGGATCCTCATCTGCTGCAACCACAGAGACAACCTCTACATCACCTACAGCCACTAAAGCACTGAAACAACCTCTGGTTTCTTTCTCAACTGTCTCCATTCACCGTTCGAAGCTCATAAAGCTGCGGAAAAAGACCTTTCAATCACTGTCACAGTACTCCTGTGCACTGACCTGTCAGCTTACACTTGTCTTTTGTTTTTAAGAGCAGAGACACAGTAATATAGAATTGTTCTAATCTTCTTACAGAATAACATTTCTTCTTCTATGCAGTGGTGTATTTCTGCCAGAGAAATGGCTTTTAACCAGCTGGACTGACAAACGGGTGAATTTGGTGTCAAACTCAGCTTCCTAACAGCCTGTATGGATCGTGAAAACTGGAGTTAGTCTTCCAACACCTAAACCTGTGCACCCATATAGCCTTAATGATAGTGGCTTTCTCTAATAACATGTTCTTAGAGTCTTTAAGATAAAGTTATTCTCTCAGTTTTTCCTTTATGTACACATATAGGAATCTACTGAGCAGCAGCAATTTCCCCCTCAGGTTAAGGCTGAAGATCCCTCAATTCAGACTTTGTACAATGTAGTAAGTAAGATTCTTGTTGGTATATTGACTTATTAAGACTTCTACCTCAAATATTGTAAAGCCTACCCTTAAAATTATGTTTGTGTTCTACCTTGAAACTATATTTATGCACTTAACTTAAATGCCTTTTAAACAAATATTCTTTCTTCCTGCTTACATCACCTACTGGATTCATTTATGCATAGCACCTAAAACTGTAAGTTGCCAGAAGTTACACACGTTGCATGTAATTAATATGTTTGCTTAAGAAGTCGGTAAGTTAAACAAGCCCACCCAAAAAAGGTACTGATGTTATTTTAATCATTTGTTTTTATAGTGCCAAAAATACTCAGAGAGAGAAAGAGGCAAATATTTGGGGAAAACATCTGAGCAAGATGTGCTAAATCTTAATGTAGACATATATTTTTTAGGAAGTGCAGAGAATATTTATGAGGATGCAGACTTTTGAGATTGAGCAGTGCACCATTTGAGGCAGAAACTGTTCAATTTCAAAATTATTTTCAGTATAAGTGAAGGATTTCTGATTTTCAAACAAAGCCAGAAAGCTATTGGAGCACTTTTCTTTAAAATTAAAGGAATTAATTATGAAAACTTTTAATTAAGCCAAATAATAAACACTGAAGGTTTCATTGGTGTTGGAAAGTCAAAAACTTGTTTTTCATCCTTCAAATCAAACATTTTCCCTTTGAAAAGCATTTTAAAAACAGGTTTCACTTTCATGGCCAAAACAAATGACAAAATTATGAGTTTCTCTTAGCAAGAAAACATAAATTAGAAAACTTGAAGTTCAGACCTTTCTTGAATGAAAAATGTGAAAAACCTCTACATTAGTGCAACAACATGACTTTTTTCAGCTGATAATTTCTTATATATAGAAGAAAAACATAAGCAAGCTCAGTGACAGCAGAACAAGAACTTTGCTGTCAATTTTAGGTTTACATTAAGTAATTCAGAGACTATTAATTTCTGTTTGTGCATATTGCTCTACATGCTAAGACGTTAAACAAACACCATTTACTCTGTTGGCCCAGAGTAAACAGCTGTACAGATGTGATAGGTTTTAAATATTAGGTAGCTAAGCATCCCAGAGCTACCTGAATAAATACTTTTTGACATTTTCAATGAGGGGGATAATGTAGTTGATTCTCGGTCACAGGAAAATTACTATTTACCTTTTTTGGTTACATGAAACTTTATTTTTCCCCCCAAACATCACAAGTCACTTTTAAGGGTGTTATGTGAAAACTCAACTGTGTGAATTTTACCATGTCTTGACTTTGTCTCCCACCTTGTATTTCATTTCAGCCTCTTTATCTCCCAGTCTCATCACTCAATCCCCCAGTCTTTCCTTTAAGCCCCTCCATCTGCTAGAAGAAATGTGACCAGTATGTAATAACATGGAAATGGGAAGGACTCAACAGGGAAAGATGGTCTGATCCATGTTTCAAACAAATACAGGCTCAGACCTTCTCAGGTTTACTGAACTTACTTGTCCCATGCTATCTCATAAATTTTTGGTAAATTTAGCCTCCAAGAAGATGAACGAAAAGAAGAAAATGCAGACTGTGGTATTAATTATTATGTGGCAAAATCTTTGAAATGCAGGTACATCTCAATAAAATGGAATGTAATCACAAAGTCAATTTGTTTCTGTAATTCAGTTTAAAAACTGGGTACATTTCAGGTGTTTGTTTCTTGTGCTTAAAGCTGTTGAATTTACAATTGTCCAGCAGAGACTATTTGGTAAGTCACAAACAATTAATGCTAAAGAAGCTGGCTGTTCAAATAAGCGTGTACATACTAATAATATTGGAAAGTTGAGTGGAAGGAAAATGTAGAAAAAGGAGCACAAGAAAAAAGAATAACATGTTGCATGTTAAGGAAAAAAAGTGCCTGATTATGATTTGTGAATACTTACACATCGGTTCTTTGCATTTTTATTGGGATGAATTGAGTATATTTGTCCAGGAAACTGTTGAGTATTTCTTAAACAGTTATCAAAGTCCTCAAAATATAATTTATAACATCATCTGAAAAAAATTGACGTTGTCTATGTGTCAAAACAGCTTTGGTTTCATCTTTATAGTAAATGGCTGAGGTGGGGTTGCTGTGGCACAGGGGTTAAGCACAAGCCACGTATGGATGCCTTAGTCTTTGACACAGCTGTTACAGGTTCAATTCCCAGCCTGGTGACCTTTACTGCATGTCCTCCCACTTCTCTCATTACTCACTTTTCTGTTAATTCACTATCAGATAAAGGCCACTAAAACCAAAAAAAGAAAGAAATGGCTAAGGTTTAGACCAATATTCAGTTGAGTAAACAAACTGTAAAACTGGTCAGGTTAAAAATGAGAGCACAGACAACAAAATATGGTGGTAAATCAGTCTTATAATAGCTGGAGTTTTACTGAAGCCAAACAGAGGAATCATGGGGCCTAAATAGAGTAAAAAAATTAAAATCTATGGATTTTATTGTCTCAACAAAATATGGAAAAGGTTGCACATGTGTATGCAAGTTAAAAATAAAACCAAAGGCAGGGCACATCAAAACTTTGTTGTTATCCACTCTTCTGAAGCTCCAGACTCCCCCTCATTCGATGCGTCTTCTATCATCCCCCAGCTTTCATCTGCTCGGTGCTGGTGTTGGTGTGAGAGAACAGAACGTGCTTGTTCTATTCAAAGCCCTCCACCCACCGTGGTTCTCTGCAGGAGAGTTTATAGCCCAACATACCCTCACATTTCACTCAGGGTTTGAGGCCCGAGCCCCCGACCTTCCAGCGTGACCTCAACCTTTAGCGGGACGCAGAGTACAGAAAGATTAACTTCCAAACGTAGGTGTGGTTGGTGAGAGCAGGATGTGCTTTACAGAAAGGGAGAGATTTATTTTGTGCTCTTAATGCAGCTGTAAAGAAATGTTACACGTTTCCAAGTATTTGTCTCAAAACGTTGTTGATGGTTTCTGAAAGCTAGATCTGAAAAACAACGCAACTGTTCTTACACTTGACTGGTGCAGTGTTTCTGGGAGCCATGAACCTAGTACAGGTTATAGTTATTAAATACATCCAACAATGACTAAAATAAATACTTAAAAGTTGAAAAACTATACCATGCACCATTCATTGAATGTATAGTGAATGGCCTGCATTTACATAGCTCTTTATCATGTCCAAGGACTCCAAGGTGCTTCTTTTTTTTACATCACATTCAGTCATTCATCCATTCATACACACAATGTTCATGATAGCTACATTCAAATCAGAATTCATCAAACTGCTTATGTACTATGACAAATATTTTTAACATTATGTGCAGCTTATTTTACATCTTTCAATACTAAGTAGTTTTGTAAAACTGCCATTTTAAAAAAAGAACTTTTAAAGCTCAAAAGTTTAAAACGCTAATTCTATGTTTAATATATATTGCAAGAGTGTCTGGCTGGAAAGTTAAGGTTGTAAATTCAGAATTTTGGCATAACAATTGCAGCTCAGAATAACTAACAGGTGCTCCAGATAAGTGACTCAATTCTAATTTAAATAAGTGGGAAACCACTAATTTAAAACTATTGACAGAATGTAAAGTTGTTAATGTTGCTGAAGTAGATTTACATAACCAGCTGTTAAATGTTGCATTTGTTGACTTTTTTCCACCTGTAGACACGTGGACAATACTGAAATCAAATAAGTCATTCAACCTTTGTCACTACATGTTGGCACTGAGTGCAATTCACCTGCAACAAGGCTTTGTAATCTACAAATCACCTTTGTTTTGCTGTCTGGGGGCGTCTTTTGTGTCCAGCTGTCAGCAGTCAAGAGTGAGATCGAACGCAGCGCGAGTGGAGGCACTGCAGACTCCACCAATTACATTCAGCCACTTAGTGGTGCCTCTCCCACTGCTGGACGTGTGAAAACACAGCATCACAACGCCAGGAGATCAAAGCTGGATTGGACGGAAAGCACAGGATGGACTTTTTTTTCTTGTATACAGGGAAAAGGAAATAGATTTGAGAACATAATGTACAGAGGACATAGAAGTCAAAATGAAAAATCCCTTTAATTTCATTTTATCAGTCCACTTCTTTTCTGAATTCAATTCAACTTCTGTTAATACCAATACTAATCTGTGGAATTTTAGCATCCGTGAAGTTACATTTCTCAGAGAAGCAACTTCTTCTAATACACTTTAGAGCACTTTGAATTGCCTTGTTGCTGAAAATGTGCTATATAAATAAAATTACCTTACTTGTAGTTTAAATGTTATAATAAATACCCTCAGTTTTGCACTACAATGGGAAACCACAATAGGCTTAAACAACAAAAGTATTGGAGCATTGACAGTAAAGGCATTAGTATAAACAAAGCACGCAAACAAAAATGATTATTTGGTTATAATAAAAAACTGTGTTATACAGTCAACCTGATCTTACTCTATTCAATCAATTTTTATAAGAACACATTTTTCTTTTTAATTTAGGAGAAACTAATTGCATTCGATTTCCACAGACTATGGAATCTAAAAGCTAGATAAAGCAATTACTATCCTCAATTTAATTTCAAATTGATCCTCATAATTTGTCCTCTCGTAAAGACATCTGTTGCATCATTTACCTCCCTCTAAATATGCTCTAATTTAAAATATAAATATAAATATTCAAAGTTTGCGACATCTTGCAGAAAACTGTTAAAATGATCACATCCAAAAGGGAAAAGCTCCAAGCATACCAAAACATGGCTGTCCAGCAAAACCGACAGGCCAGGCAAGGACAAAATTATTCACAAAAGCATCCAAAAGACTCATGGGAGACTCTTCCATAACAGAACTTCCTGATTTACAATAGAAATGCTACATGAGGCGGAAAATTAACACCGCACCATGTGTTAACATAAAGAAACCCACATTGTTAAATATTATTGTGTTGTGGAAACTTTTTTTTCAGCATGGACATTGAGTTTGATCAGATATGATGGGAAGATGGATGCAGCTGAAACAGAACAGCTGTGAGACTAAACCAGTTAGAAACCAAACCACCAAACCGAACGACTTGAGTCTGGGGGTGGAAGTTCACCTTCCAGCAGGACAACACTAACCATACAGGAAGAGCTACAATGGAACGATTTGTGTCAAAGCTTACAGATGGCTCAGTCAAAGCCCAAACCTAAATCCAAAAACTTAACAATGTGTGTGAAGACTTGCAAAACATTTATTAACTGAAATTATCCACCCAATTTGATTGAGCTTGAGTTATTTTGGAAAGGAGCAAAAAAGGGATTTTGTCTAGATGTAGACTGAGTATAGAAAATTACCCCAAAGGATTTTAACCTGTTATTGCACCAAAATGTAGCTATACAGAATATTGACTCAAAAGGCCTGAATACAAATTCACATCAAGCTTTTCAGATTTTCTTTAGTAAAAACATAAAAACCATGAGTCATTTTCTTTCCACTCTATGAATACACAATAGTCTTTGTTAATATTTCTGTACATCAACCAATGTGACCAGTTGCTTCACCATTATTGAGCATATAAAAGATTTGACAACTGGAAAGTTTTTATATCTGAACAAACATGAAAATGTATTCCAATCTTTGGTGAAAAATGTAATGCCATGAAAAGAGTTACAATAAATGTGTACTTCATGTTGTTCACCTTGTTCTGAAGCCGAAGCATTTTATTTTCTTTCACTATTCTGTTTTCTGTGTGAACTTTGTTACCTTTGAAGAGACACTGTTTGAAGGCATTTTACTGATTTATAATGATCTGTCAAGGTCACGTTCTTTATTCTAATGAAATATTTTTACTCTAACAGTGAAAGAATAGATGTGTTTTAAGCTATTGAGCTGGATGTTGATCACTCATGAAAAAGCAAAAGTATTTTTACATTTTCTCTTCAGTCTCTGTCAGATCCACTGTAAATTTTACCCATGAAACTATCAAACTTTTTAAACAATGCACTACACACAGTTTGAAATAAGTACGCACAGTATGTTTCTATAGTAAACTGACAAATATTCTTTGTCTATTTTGTGTGTCTTAAATCTAAGAACACGGTGAATTTGCATTTTTACATGCAGCAAAATAATGCCATTTAGAACATCAGTTTTCAAGATGCTATACAATTTAAAATTCAACTTGGCTTCTATTCAGAAGTAAGGAAATAAAAATTGATTCTGAAATTATAATTTTCAAACTTGCCTGGTATTCATTTTGTAGTAAACTACTTTATACTTATTTCTGAGTAAAGCTATATATTGAAGTCATGCTAGTTTTACTTGGGTTCAATCTTTGGTTAATCTACCAACCACTGCTTAGAACACACTGGTTTCCTTACGAGCATTCAGGAGAAAATATTGGAGAGGTTTAAACTGTACTTATTAATCATGTTCAGTCTGTGCACACTTTTTGCAGCTTTGGCTCCATTTAAAGCTCATGCAACTGTGTGAAATTGTAGGAAGCACAAGTAAGAGAAAACGCGATTAGGAACCTAGTTTCACGTCTGATGTGATTACATGGAGTTTGTGAATTCTGACTGCACACAGTTTAAGGACTCAAGGATGGATGCACATTAAAGTCAGACCACACTGAACTCAGTCCTCATGGAGGCTCCCAGAGGGCCATGGAGCAGTGTGATCAGGCTCTCATCTGGCTCCGCTTCCGCCTGCAGCTCAGGGAACTGAAGCCTTGTTTTAACAGCATGATGGCACGTGTGTGCTGCAGAACCAAAGAGTTAAACTCACTTCAACAGATGGCCTACTTATCTGCAGTCTTTTAATTAATGCCAGCGAGGTATGTTGATGAATAAATGCTGTATCTTTGTGCGGGTTATCTTTTCATTAATAGTTTTGAAATTGTTCTTGTTTCAGCAATTTTAAAATAATTTATTTATTTTTTGTCAATTCAGTCCTTCAAGGAACCACCTTTCACAGCAGTTACAATGACAAGTGGTTTGGGGAATATTTTGCTTAACTTTGAGTAGTATTATTTCCTCCTTTAAAAAAGAAAAATAGCTCAACAACATCAGATTGTGATATTCTGAGAACATCATTCTTTTAACATTTTCCACAAAAAAAATTGAAGAAAAAACAATCTCTTCAACATGATGCTGCTACCACAATGGTTATATCTGTTCCCCCATACAGGACTCAAGGCAAACCATAGTCCTTCTTCAATACATCAACAGCCTTGCTTCTCTTCTATGAGGTCAAGTTTGTGAGAAGCACATCTAGTTTTTTTGTTCCACTGTGTTAATAGATTCTCACGTCTGAGACCTAGATATTTAATGTACTGATTGGTTATTGAAGTACTTAGAACAAAACAACCCTGAATAACAGTGAATTACAGACACACACAGAAACGTCTTCTTGTCCTTGGATTATAGAAAAATATTGTACCCAATGCAATGTTTGTTTTGCTTGTGATTTACTTGAGACTATAAATTGTTGCTATAAAGACTATTTTGAGACAAGTAGAACACACATCGAGTTTATAAATATGTTCTATTCATGTAAGACAAAAATAAATGTAAAGAGATGGCAAAAACAATACATACATAATGTATGTAATGCAATATAAAATCAGGGAAATCAGGGATTGTCATAGATTACCATAAATACAACATGCCTAATTAACCAGAAAGCAGTGCTGGTATTTCTGTTCTCCATTTAAAGTGCCCAATGTTTTAAGCCTCAAATACTGTTTTTCTTTTCCCATAACAGATGTTGTAAAACTAAGTCATGCAGTGGCAAGAAGCACAAAAGAATAATTTAATGTACTGATCTCAGGAATATTCTGTTAGATATGAGACTCTAGAAAAGGGATTGAAGGGGTGTGCATAAGACTAACATGACACTGTCAAAAACATGACATAACACCTGTCATGAACATGAAGAAGTCTTTATGAATGTTTATGACAGTTGTCAGGAAGTGTCATTTGGTAAAAAATGACATTTTAATGCAAAGTTGCTATAATAGCTGTCCATTAAAAATGCCAACTTTGCATTAAATTATCATAATTTACAAAATCATGCATGGAGTTTCAATGCAACCTTTAGAGCAACTTTGCATTAAAAGTCATTATTTACAGAATGACACTTTATGACAACTGTCATAAACATTCATAAAGGCGTCTTTATGTTCATGACAGATGTTATGTCATGTTTATGACAGTGTCATGTCAGTCTTATGCCCACCCCTTCAAATAAAGTGATACCAAGGGATGTTTTACCACATAAATTATTTTATTTTTTGTTATAAATTTTACAACATAACTAGTCACTTTAACACATTCTCAGTTTCTTTTTTCTCTTTTTTTATGCAGGAAGATTTTTGTTCTGAGAGAAAGCGTTTGCTCGATAATTCTCTGTCTCATATCATGCACAATTGAACTTCATGTATTTATGTAAGGAAGCTTTAGCATCCCAGGTGGTGCGATCTCAAGGACTTATGGGTAATGTGGTGGATTAGTGTAGCTGAAATCTGGTTGGAGTAATCTTTTTGTTTGCTTAGTTTATAAGGTGTGTACATATGCTGCTGGATGTGTTATGATAGCGCAGTGTCGAGAATCATCATACTATGAGTGAGGAAGGTGTCACAAATAGGAAAATTCCTGGCTGTTGTTCAGATCCTTGAGAATTTAAGAAAGTGTTGTGAGGAACAATCTATTTTCTAGAAATATTCATCTCAGTCGTTTGTATGACAACTCATCCAATTCTGTTGTGAATTGAGAAATTATTTGTGTTAAAGTTTCACCTTCAAATACCCTTTCTCCAAACTGGTATTTCTTTTATAAATAATATAAACGGAATGGCATATTGTCTAAGCCAGAGGTTCCCAAACTGTGGGGCGCGCCCGTTAGGGGGGGTGCTGTGCCATTGCAGGGGGAAAAAAAAACATGAACGCTGTATGCGCTGGATTTTTACCTTGGAATGGCCAACTTTCTGTTATTCCTATATCAATTTGGTACAGAAGGAGCTTCCGCACTTCCCATATCTGTGTCCTCTGTCACTTTTATCAGCAGTTAAAACTGTTTAATCCGTTGTTGACATGAGGTAACCTGTTTTTCCGAGCCGCCTTTAAACGCAACATGAGCGCTGCCGCACAGCTGCTGCTGTGAAGAGATACAGGTGTGTTAGAATCATGGCAGCAAACCAGCAAAACACAAAAAGCTTTTCACGGTTTCCCCCCCAAACTAACCGACTGAGTTGAGTAAAGCTGTTGGATGCAGGTAAAGTTAGCTAAAAGATGACTAGCTAGCTAATATCAATACAGCACCTTAAGCTTAACAAGTAGCCTGTAGGCTACTGGTGTTGTTAAAGTCCAGCTATGTACATTCATTTTGCTCCCAAAAAAGTTGACCCCCTCCTCCTGCCCCCCTAGGGGCTGGGACAGGGAGTCTCTAAGAATCCTCTCTCCCCCATCCCACACATCGTTCAACTAGACAGCCATTTGTAATCCATAAGGGGGCCCAGAAAATGTTTGGAAACCACTGGGGGGGTGCAGGAGAAAAGGTTTGGGAACCACTAGTCTAAGCAATGCATTGCTGCCTCACCAGTTAAAAGTGCATAATGTGATAAAGATCAAGAATGGTAAATGTAAAAAAATACATAAAAAAATACATAATGCAAGGCCTTATGATGATGATGGCCACTCAGTGATGATCTTGCCCAAATCAAATTAAACTCTAGACCTTACAACTTTGGACTGACTTGGGTTTATGTTATTTGCAGTGTTGTCATCTCAGCACAGCTTATCTGAGTTGGGATCTAACACAACCTTTGAGCAAGAAATAAACAGTCGGGCTGGAAGTCAGCTCTATCTGCTCTTTATCAATTTCAGTCAAGCACTGTTTTATTTGTCCTTTACTGTGTTTTTAAAACCTAATTTAATTAGCTGAAATTGCTGTTGCAGTGTTTTCTACCATCATTAGTTGCAAACCCTGATTGCATTTGATCTCTTCTTTGTTTCATTACACTTTATGACCAATTTGCTCTGTTTATTTTGTCTTTGTCTGTAAGATCACACTGAAGGGGTGTTATGCACGTTTATGTCTGGACAATAATGAGCTGCAGAAGCACTGTGGATTCTGGCTTGAGAACAACTGATATGCTTTATCTGTAAAATAATTTACATCCTTAACCCTGAAATAATGGAGGAATATTCAGTTTGACTAAAAAAAATGAACTTCTCATACATGAAGAATACACAATGAGCCCTGAACTACATACATCAGTCTGAAGGCAGAGCAGGAAAAATACCTAAAGCCTGTTGGCATCTGCCATACTATTCATTTAATGAGTTTTTTATGATATATAGGCATACTTTCACCCTCAACTCAATCTGTATTCAAAGGAATGTTCACAATTAGAAGTATGGGTTTCTAAGAAAACATTAATCAATAATTATGTTATTTATAGGCTGTGAGTGCAGAGCCTCCAGGATGCCACTTGTTAGCACAGGTGTAGACATTTATCACTTATGCTGACATGTAAACACAATCATTAATACCCTCAATGAATGGCTCCCGTAATGTAAAATATTAGGCATTGCTGCATGCATCTTTTTTCCCAAGAAGAATTTTAAAAGTTAAATTCAAGTTAAATTTTGACACACGTTGCATTAAGAATTTGTTGCATTGCCTTGAATATGTATTTTTTCTCCCTTGAACTTTAAATCATTTTGTCAAAATGTAATCTCAAACTTCAGTGAATTATAATGGGTTTTTATGTTATTTATCAGCAAAAAGTAGTGCATAATTGTGAAGCATAAATATGCATGGTTTTATGTTAAAAACTCAAGTTTAGTGTACATTTATAATGTACTTTTCCCAAGTGACTATAACATTTTCATAAATATTATGTTAACTATACAATTCCATTATACATTTTTTTTAGTTTCAGGTATGAAGTTTAATGTGTCTCTAAGTGTCATTTGCTTCATCTCTTCACTTATTTGCTCTGTGACTTTGCCAGATGAGTGTGTGATTATGATCTCTTTTTTTCCAGAGTTGATGCATTATTAGACAGAGTAAAATTGGGAATTAATGTGTGGGAGGAAGAAAATTACAGAAAGTTTGAGTCTTTTGGTTAGAAGGATAATAAGTTCTTTTGGAAGCTCCTTTCTTGCATTGTGCTCCGGTGGTTATTCTGTGGATGAGTTACACAACCATCAACAACTTAATCATTAATACAAAAAATATCCTGCTGTTTCTCATCACTGGGTGCAGGTGCTTCAGTAATTGTAAACCACAGATGTTTTGAAGCACAGAGGAAAGATGATGTATTCATATATCACTCTGATTTAATTAATATTGGTAAGACATGCAGAGAAAAACACCTTCATTTTTAGCTCTGACTCTATGAAACTCAATATTATTGGCTTATTGGATTCATAATATCAAGTCAAAAACTAGACAGGAAACCCTGTATGGAGAATTAAGTCAGTAGAGTTTTCGACCAGTTTCTGTGAAATTCCACATATGTTTGCTAATTTCTTCTTCAAAAAGGACAATGGTATTTGTTTTGGCATTGAAGATAACCGAGCCAAAACAACCAAAGTGACAATGCTTTCCAGAAAAAGCACAAAGCAAAACAGCCCATCTATTGTATTGAAGACAGTGGAGGAACACATCCTGACAGCTCAAGGGAACAAAACATTACTCTGCCACTTCATTTGAGGAGACAAAGACAGAAGAGGAGCAGCCAAAGGAGACTATTTGAAAAGAATCAGCTTGTCTCTATGGTGACTCTTCACTCTGAGCAGCTGCACTGGTTCCTTCTTCAGAGTCTTTCTGGTTAGATGATATACCAATGTTTTTAAGAGGGAACTACTGATAATTCAGGAGTCACAGTAAAAACCATTAATACTCAAAATGCACTGATCTACCCTGATTTAAGGAAGACCTGTGCAAAAGACAGATGGCAAAGCTTTTCTTTTGCCTAAAAAGTCATCTAAAAATGATGCATTCCTCATATTTTGTATATTAAAAATAGTTTTTCTTCTTAACTAAATTCAGTTCAGTTCAGTTCAGTTTGGAGAAATATCCAAAGAAAGTAAAGATGCTATCGAGATGTGAAACATCTGAGACATGACGGAAATGCAAAGCAAACTTTAAAGTTTGGAATCAACTTTTCTCCTGCTGTGTTTGTAACAGTTCAGACAAACGTGTCACCATCAAGAACTGCAGTTTATGAGAGCTGCTATACTTCTCAGGCTTTAAAAATACTGAACTTCTTTTGAGCTCAAGTTATTATTCCACAAGAAGAAATAACCAACCAGATTAGAAGTTCTGTGGACACAGACATGAAAAAGTCAGCAAAGTATTCTCCAATTTTATATATAAAGGACTAAGACTTCTTCCCTGCAGAAATTGTTTTTGCCACATGTTTAGCACCTTGAATAAAATGACCTTTGACATTAAAAGGACATTTCATTACCACGTTACTGTAGTCTTAGGAGAGTCTGTGCCCTCTAACAGAATTGATTTAGAGGCATTTTAAAGGTCAAATAGCTACAAACTGTAGAGATTGTTTGAATGCCATTCGAGAGTTGCAACTCCCAGTGTCTACACACAACTTAACGATCCCCGCTTTCAAGGTCGCAGACAGCAGGTGTCTGTCTCCAGTGGCCATTGAGCAAGAGGCAGACAACTCCCTGGACAGGAGAGTAGTCCATTACAGGGCATCTTAGGATTAACAGCCATGCACACGCTCACACATAGGAGCAATTTTGAGAAACCTGTTAATCTAAGAGCTATGCTTTTAGACTGAACATTCAAATCCATGTGAAAAAAATCTCAGGCCAGGATTTGAACCCACAACCTTCCAGGTGCAAGTGTGCCACTGTGCAACCCCATCTTAAATAATGTTATATTAATTTAACCAATGATGTGTTTTATTGACTCATCATCTTTGAATCACCATAAAATCAGAGTGTACATAAGGCATCAACATTTATGTAAATGTACAGTACAGCATGGATCACATGGATATAAGAAACTCATAACATCTGCTAAGACACCTTAGCTGCTCTGCACTGCATGCTTAGAGAAACTGGAAATTTTGCCATCTTAATGCTTCCATTGGAAAACTGAAATCAGTAAATGATATAACGTTGATTGCTTAAAAGAAATTATGTAAAAGATGTAAATGACTGCTTTCTGGACATCTGGTCAGTCAGCAGTTTTCCCCATGACTGTGTAGTCTACTCACACAGAGTGAGGACTGCTTAAAGGCTCAGGAAAATCTTAAACGTTTTTTGAGTCTAAGAGCTGATTAGGGTGAAACACCATGCATTTCAATCAGTTACATTTTTACAGTATTCTAATGTTCTATGGGTTTTCATTCTATGTAAGCCATGTTCATTAAAATTACAAGAAAGGCTTGGAATACATTCCTATGTGTAATGATTCCATTTAATATATGGGTTTCACTTTCTGAGATGATTGATAAGAACTGTTGCACTTTTGCTTTATTCTTTATTTTTGTAGATGCAGTAGTAAAGGTTTTCAAACATGTAATAATGTTTGAAAACCTTTACTACTGCATCTACAATGTGTTTTGGAGACACTTTAAATAGTGTTTCATCAAGTGTGTTATTAGTTAATGTGATAAAGTTCCTGAAATAAACAGGCTTTTAGGTAATAATCTAATTTATTGAATGGGTCTGCATATGTAAAATATAACAAAAGACTGCTACAGGTAAAAGATTTTTGCTATTCACTGTTACTCAGCCTAAGCATCTAAAAAATCTTTAAATTTTACCTGAGAAGCTGAAAAAACTAACATTTAGTAATTTTCTTTTATGTGGAAAATGAATGACTTTGTTGAGTGCTGAACTTCACACCTACCAATAATAGATAAATGGTAAATGCACCACAAATGTTTAGCTCTTGCTTGCCTTGTGGTCTCTCTAATCATTCAAAAACTACATTAATCCATATACACACACACAAGCACTCATACAACTCATTCCAGTCAATACAATACTTTCTCTACAACATCAGTAGACCTACACATTAAAAATGTATCCCTGCCACAAAACACAAAGACTTGCAATCATTTACCCATGTAAATGTGGAGATTAAAAGGCTGAAGAAGTCACAGCAATTTTTATTTACAGATTTGTAATTATATTATTAACAGAACAGCATTGTGAGACAGAAGTGATCCTGAACTATATATATTAAGCAGTTTTCAACAAAGCATTCTGCTAAAAGTGAAACCCTCCGAGTTCACAAAAAGTAAAAATGAAACTATATGCTAAGTACAACGCAAAAAAGGGATATTTAAAACCGAACTTTGTCTCAGTAATGTTAATCATAACTATTACTTATATCATATCATATGTAATATAATATATTCATGGTCCCCATCAAATGGAGTTTAGCTCATATTTTACATTTACTGGCAAAATAATGTAAATAGCATTTATTTACTTTTATTACTCTTATGAGATTTTTTAATGAAGCAGATAAAAGATGCAGGCGGTGTTAATTCTACACTTTTTCTTGTAGGTGTAATTATACTGCAGGAGTTTTTGCAAAGAACCAGAGGACAATTTTTTCTATACCAATAATGAAAAAATTCAAAGTCAGTTTAAAAAAGAATCACAAATGTGTTCATATTAATTATATGTTGGTGTTTTTTTGTACCATCACGAGTAACTGTATAGAGAATTGAATTGACACAGGCCACTTATTGAATAGGTTTATAGTTTCTACAGTAAAAAGAAGTTTTTATCTGTTAGTTTATTAGCCATAAAGGAAAACCAGTACATGCAACACTGATCAGTTCTCCTGACTTTAGTGAAAATTTTGAATCAGGTGCCGTCTTCTTGGTCTGTTTTTATAAGATGCATCAGAGCAACAATAACACAACAATTTGCAATGTATCGATTAGAATTTGAAGAGTGATAAACTTAACTGCATTTAATTTAATATGATGAGAGCAAATCAGATTGAACTAAACAATAAGACGGTGTTGATTATAGTAATTGGATTCATGGTGCACTAAATTGGATTTTGTTAGCTTTTGCTAGTAAATGATAAACTAAATCAGTCAGTTTATACTGTGTAAATCTTATTCCACATACAAACAACAGTAAAATAGCATTTTGTTGCCAAGGGCTAATTTTTACAGTATATCATTAAACCTTAAAATACAGACTAGGAATTTGAACACCCATGAAGCTAAGTATCCAAACCATCAGTACTTTGTTGTGGTTGTTCTGCTTCAGGGAAAATCTTTCAAAACCAACATTCTTGTTTTGCTAAATATTTGAACTTTCATGCTATAAAATAAGAAACCTTTCACATAAATTCTTTTCTGTCACACATCAATCTTTTTAAATACATACTTATGCTTTATAAAAACTACAAAGAGCGAGAAAAGGGGAAAGAAGAGCATTATCACTCATATCAAGGTCCCCTCAGTGACTCTAGTTTGGATGAAAAGAAAACAAAATTGGACAAAAAAATTATAAAAAAGGATTGATATTGTGCTAATTTTATACCTTCAAACTAAAAACACCTATTTAACCTTTTTATGGAATTCATATAAAAAAGTGGCATCTGTCAAACAGAAAACCTATTGCTCCAATGTATTGCTGCTTCCATCATTCTAAATCAGCTTTTCACTTGTAAAGGAACAGCTTAAATAAAACACACAAGCCTGCCCCCTCCGGAGGATTGAAACAAAAAAATGAAGTGACAGTCTCCTGAAAAGTCTTATAAAAGATTTAGAACAGTAGTTTAAAGGTGAAGAAAGAAATGGTTTCTGTAACACACAAGCATCAACAACAAAAAGCTGAAACAAAAATCATTAATTTTCAAAGAAGATGAGACATTTTAAACATCACCTTTTTAGCACCTACAGTGACACCAGGTATTTACCTTCATTTAGGGATGAACGTAGCGCAAACCTGTCTGTAAGTCTGCTAAGGTAATGGCGAAACATATTGTTTTCTCAACAACAAATGCTTTTGTTAAGGGGATATGTCTACTTCATGTGCACATTTTTCATTTGTCAAGAGGTTCACACATAAACTTGAGGTGAGGTGACCCACACATCTGGGTAGGATGTGCCTTTGAGCCTCCCTTTGTAGGTTTTCCAGATTCGCCTGAATGGAAGGAGACCCTGTGGAAGATCTGAAGTTCTGAAGGGCCCATATATCACTTCTGGCTAGAGAACACTTTGGGGTTACCCTATAATGAGCTACAGAGTGTTACCGGGCAGAGAGAAGACGTTATTATCTGGGACTCAATCTTGGATAAGTGGCGGACAACTGGTGGATGCATGTGGGGATGGATTTTTATCCACTTCTTGGCAGACGTAATAAGCACTTTTGCTACAAATATCCTATATACAGGAAATATAGGTGAGCTCCGTGAAAGAAAACACTGATGTGTAGGACAGCTTTTTGTCAAAATGTACTATCCATTTTTATTTGTTGGGACGCACAGCAAGCTGGTGTTTTTTAACTCGCATCATGAGAAAAGAAGAATACAGTCAGATTAAGCGACCTGGTTTTCATGTCTGTGACTGATTAAAAAGCAACAATCTGGTCTTATACAATTGTCATTTGCAACATTTAACACAAAAAAGGAATAAACCTGTGCATTAACATTAAAGTGAAAATAGTTTCTGAGAAAGATATCTTAAAGCTGCTGTTATTAAAAGTTTTCCACTTGAAATTACAATCCATTCCATTTCAATTTTGATAGGAACCAAATCATAGTAATTTCTCTGTGATGAACAGTTGATTGAATGAATTAGATCAATATAAACAATTTTTCATTCAAATTTAGAATGGCGGTATAGCTCATGCAACAGCCATTTATTGTAAAAGAATTGATATTTATAACTGATTTATGCAGCCATTCTGTTTCACATCCATCACAACTATACATCTTAATGCAGCAAAATAAAAGTCCATCACTGTCCCATAATGCACGACAACCTGTTATATGTTATTGCCTGTGTGGTGTTGAAATTTATATATTGGTCACTCGCTGCAAAAATGATTATGCTCTTCAGAGTAAATCCAATTTGTCCATCCAAGCTGCTACTTTTTGTAAAGTGCTTTGAAAGAAGGAAAGATCCTTAAAAAACAAATTTGATGGTAGAAATTTGCTTAGCTGATTTCTCTAGTTGGTCACATTTAGTGATCATGTCTCATGTTGTGCACTCAGTCATTCAATTAATTCAACAAAGCACTTATTTTCTGTCTTTTTTCTAAGTCACCTTTCATTTCATGTGGTTCTGAAAATGCAGACTAATCAAAGAAATCTGAGTAATGTATGTAAAATAGAATTAAAAAAAAGTTTGCTGAGGTTGTGAAGCAACTTAAAAAGAGCAGAAATCTGCGATGCAGACACATGCAATTTTGAAAAAAAAAAAAAAAAAAAAAAAAAAAAAAAATAAGTAATTTTAAAATTTTTTTACACATGAAAAAATTTTTAAATTTAAAACCAAAAAAAAAAATAAAAACAATATAATGTTTTTTAGAAAT
>CAEGAF010152650.1:0-21713 GCA_903067075.1 Micropoecilia bifurca
ACACACACACACACACACACACACACACACACACACACACACACACACACACACACACACACACACACACACACCTCTCCTCTCGGATCTGTGGTGTCAAAAAGCGAGTGCTGTCATCTTCATGGCTGCTTTGCAGGCTGCTCTGCTGACTGCTTTGCTGGCTGCTGCAATGTGTAGAAAAACAACAAGATGTCAGATAACAAATAATACAGCTGCTGTACTTCAGAAATAAAACTGCATGAAAATGAAAACCAAAATAAACAGAATCTGGAGTGTGTATTTCACAAAGTTTAAAGTTGAATCTTCACCGTTTTAACCTGGTTGAGTTTAACTGGGCTTACTTAGAATTTATCCTACTGCTATTATGCAGCCTGATGTGTCAAACATCATGTCATCTGTCAGCATTTCTTACTAATTGTCTGTCAAACATATACAACCTCTGACAGTAACACTTTTTATAGCAACACTCAGGTTTTGCTCCTGTCGATGCACATATTCAGTGATGACACTAGATGGGGCTATATAACACTGCCACGCAAAAGTTAAAACTTTTTGTTGATAAGCAAGATAGATTATACAGAAGATACACAAATAAAAACTAATAAAAGAGAATTCATTTATACAGAACTGTTATGCATTCTCAGGTAAGCTGACAGCTTTATCTGTACCCAGGACAAGATGGGCCCACTAAAATCAACAAGGATTTATACAACAGCATGTTATTTGTCTCTACATAATTACACATTTCCAATTCTCCTCTACTTCCTGTATTGTGCACAGTTGGGTTCTTCTCCGATGTGCACAGAAACCTTTACACACTAGGCAATAATCACTTACTGCTTTCAATATGTAGCTCAAGTGAAATAATTTGCAGTTTTGAAACCCCACATATTTATCACTTTAATGGTTTATAGTCTCCTTTAATAAAGTGTCAAAATCAGTGTGAGCAGAGATTCCTCAGCAGAGTTGATTAGCCTTCCCTGCCCTCCCTTATTTCTTTCAGCACCCATTGGTCGCATGCTTCTCATGTTTACAAGACATAAGGTTTGTACTATTGAAACTCATGGTATAGAAATTAAGAAGCAGTGTCTATCAATGTTATTAAAGAAATGCTCTGTTGAAAGTAAAGTTGACATGCATGCAGGCTAGAGCAGGATGTCAGTTCAGCAGCAGGATGCAGACTAAACAACTGAGGCCATATGTCAATACGTCTGTCTTGTGAGCCTTTGTCATGGAGTCATCTGTGAACCCTGAACTCCAGTGGAATTAAACCATACCTAAATACATGCTGGAGGGTCTGTGTTTGTCGGCTGGTCAGGGAATGACTTGGGATTCCCCCCCTAATAAGCGGAAGATGAGAATAAATTCAACAATGTTTTCTTCCCAGCTCAAAGAAAGACCAACATAAGCAATTATGTTAATTTTGGTTTTACAGCCACTCGATGCTTGATCACTATCATATAGCACTCATTACAACTGCAGGAGGCAGATCTGGGATGATCACTTCCGTTGTGTTGTTGACTTCACAGAAGTCCTTCATAACAAGCATGCATATTGGCAAATTGGCATCATTATCTTCCTCCTGCTGCTTTGAGATGGTTGGAAATTCCTAAAACTGAATCCCAGTGACATGTCCAAACTAATGGTTTTTTTTGGCTTTGTGGAAGTTTGCAAGTCTGAAATATTGGACTGCTTGGATATGGCAGAAGAGCGTGAAGCAGAGTGAAAACTGCTTCATTGCTTTCTTAAAATAGCTATTGTCTCATCAGGCTGTATAACAGTAGAATCCACAATGTCTGCAGGTTGTCACTGGACTCAGATGAGCAATCCTTTTAACCTACAGGGCACAAATTATCTGCACCATGCAGGGAACACTATGTTTAATTTATGGAAGCAAATGGTGCAATACTGAGAAAAGAGATAAATAGCAATGAATTCTACATGGAGAATGTGTTACTTGGATTGGGATTCGTGTAAAGAAAAAAAAAGAAATAAGACAATGCTAATCTGTTTTGCACCCTTCACAAAATCTCCAGGGTCACGTTAACTGAAAGGTTTGTCATGTTTGTTTATTAACAAGACTATTACGCCACAGGTTTCACTAAATAACATGTGAACAGTTATAAGGGAATTCAATTATTTTACCACTAGGGTACTGCAAATTTTCCTGGGGTTATAAATTAAGCACTTCAACATTTACAATTATTAATCTGTCCTCAGTGTGCTTTCCTACACATTAAGCTCCCTTTATTATTTAAACTCCAAAATGTACCGACTTTAAATATCTTCAGCATGGCCTTAACCATGCACATTCTTGATTTCAAAGGAATTATTTTAATTTAGTATATGTTTTCTGCAGCGATGTCTAAAGACGGTCCTCGAGGGCCAGCATCCTGCATATTTTAGTTCTCTTTGTGGTTTAACACACCTGGATCAAACGGTGGCTCATTAGAAGGTCTAAGAGGAACATTGACAAGCTGACATTATAACTTTTACCATTTTAAACACTTTAACTTTCAGAGGGGACATTCAAGTGATATGACCTTTACTCAAAAGGCGACCATTACTAATCTCAGACTGGAGTAAATCACAGAGACATCAGCCATACAGGAAGGAACCTATTGATTTTGTTAATCTTTCTAGTGTTGTCAGACCAATCTTTTTTGTCTCAAGTAATTGAATGAATCACTAGTATCTCCTTGGCCCTCCTATTTCAACAAACATTACCTGCTATGTGAAATATTTCCAGGGCCGCAATCTGTCGAAAGGGTTAAGCTAAGCCCAGAGGTCTACATTCAGTTGACTCTGGACCTCTTAAAGACCTTTGAAATTAACAGGTTTATTATGAATATGATCTGAACCTACACTGCGAAGTTTGACAATTGGGATTCATGAGTATTTATCTATGAAATATATATAAAAAGGTATCTAGAAATCTCTGCACCTGAGAGATGTAGATTTTCTGTTCTGACAGGAAACCGCAGAGCAGAAAACCACAAAGGTAAACGTGCAGCAACAAGCGAACTCAAGCATACACCAGCTTAGAGCTTTTAGACTGTAATGCATTGATTAAACTGATTGATCAGTGGATTGATCAATGGCAGCAAAACAACTCTCTTAATCATAGTAATATTTTACATTAGCAGAGGTTGAGTGTAAGAACAAAATAAAGGTGCTAGGATAGATGAAGGGAGAAGAGGAAATGTGAAGAAGAGAGTGAGCCCATACCAACCTGCTTTCACTGCCTTGCTCCTTCTTCTCTCTGACCTTCAGCCACCTTCTCAATAGAAAGCGCCTGCGTCGTGGAGACGCACTGGGGGTGGAACAACTTGACCAGGAAGATGGGGCATCTTCATCACTGGATGGTGTGATCTCAATGGAAGGTAACTGCAGGTATTCCTTGGAGCTGGACCGGGATCTGGCTGTGAGCTGAATGCTGGTGAGCTGCGCTCTTGTGTTCTCCCTCTCGCTTGGCACATTCCTCATGCGTCGCATCTTGAAGCGCTTGCGTCGAAGAGTCGGGGTCGAGGAGCTGGATCGCACCGAACCATCTGATACGGCATTGTTCCCTCCATCAGAATAAGCCGGGGCATCTTTTGGGACACTCACCTGGAGCGAAGGAGGTCTCAGAGTGTCACCCATTGCTCCAAGTCTGACAAAGTCCAAGCAGCCCCAAACAAAGTTCCTTTAAGAGACTTGGATTCTCTAGTTCTGTAACTTGAAGTTTTAGCTTAGTCCTTGAACGATCAAGCACAAGCTAGTTTTATTAAAGTCCTCACATAGCCTTTTATATTCTTAAGTCCATTTTGAGTGCTATTCAGCGGTTATAAAACAGGTCCAAATATGTTAGACCAGACAAAGTTCTCTTCGTGCTCCTTAGCTGCTGAATATGCATCTGTTTGGCGTCTGGCTGACAGTCTGTGAAGAACAGTGTTGTTGCAATAAACTCATTCACTCAGGCTGGGAAGAAGAGGGCTAGATTAGATAACAAAAGGGGCTTCTGTTCTGAGAGCAGCAGATGAAACATGCATAAGGCCTGTCAGAGAGTGTAACACAACTCCTTTGCTGGTCCTCCCCAGAGACTGACAGGCCAAGTTACCAACAGTGGCTATGCTACTAACCAAGGAGCTGGAGTAGGTACCTTAGCTGCTTTTTTATGTTAAAGGCAAAGCACCAGATGTCAGCCCTTGAATAATGATGCTGTGGTTCGGATTTGGATATTGTTCTCACTTGGTTCTTATTCTGGCATCCCTGAGGCAGAGAAAGACACAGTTGGTTTCATTTGTGCTTGTTCTGGTTGTTGAGGTCCGTCCTGGGCTCCAGCTCATTGCTGTTTCCACCAAGTTACTGCCTATGGGCTACAGGGAAGTGATGGGGCTGCAAGGCACAGGTAAGGCTCAGGGTGAAAGAGTTAAACAAGCCTCTCACACACATCCCATACACAAACTGCCACACAGACAGATAGTGGGACAGAACATTATGTACAGAAACATACACAGACACAAGCAGAAACCAAGATAACAGGCCACAGTAAACAAGCCAATCTTCAAGACATACACTGCACACCCACCACCATGCACCAGCCTAAGTTTATCCATACTTCTGACACCCTTAATTCCTATTAAGAATTTCCTATGATAGTGTTAAGTCTATACAAGACCTTAAAACCTTCTGTCAGGATGCACAAACAGACTAGGGATTCCTGCTGACACATACGGACCACTGCATATTAGATATACGGCAGGAGGTAACTGGTTTATGTGATAATGGAAAATCAAGGGAAACCAATACACTCTTCCAGTCCTATCAGCAAATTGACTGCATTTCTTAGGAGAGGCAGATATGGTTTATGGTTTTTGAGTCAGGTTTTACTTTGACTTAGTTTACCTTTGTCTATCTAAGTTGTCAAATACTACTGATAGATAATCTACTATTTAAGAAATTGTTTTTGCTTTAAAGATTCCTTAAATTGCTACACAGAACAAAAATTGTTCATTGCCATTCTTTGGGAAACCTTAAGAAACAGAACATGTTTCAGATTAACTGACATTTTTCCCAATAATTCATGGCTGCTTCACATTCAAAGACTTAAATTACTGAAATTTAGAGACTGTATCAATCAAGAATATTGCTGTTGCTTGTACAATAACTGTTAAAATAAAGGAATGACAATAGCTCCTGCTTCAGTAATGGTTCTAATTGTGCACAAATTTCAAACCTACTCTTGCTACTTTATGCAGGGTTGTGCAGGGTGCCATCCCATATTAAAGGTAGCAAAGCTCTGTGAAAATAAAAAAAAATAACTGTGTGAGACTAATCAACACAAATGCCTGCAAAATCTGAAATTGATGTATTCATACAGTTAAAACATTTAATGTTATGATTTTTTGTCACTAATGTCAGAAAATGAAATAAATATACTTTATTGTATTAGATATAGAATAAAATAATTCATAATTCAAACCTTTATTTTAAATAATTTAGATTAATTTGGCTTATATATGATAAAACTCCCAAATTTAGTGTATTTTATTATTTTGTGATGATGTTATTGTATATTTATAGAAAATGAGTAAAAGAAAAAGGTTTGGGTGTGGGGGAGGAAGGCGCCCTATCAACAGGGATAATTGCAGTCATGACAGCAGTGCCATGCAAGTCCTATCAATAATTTGTCATTTGGGGGAGCTTTATAAGGATAGGACTAAGGCTGGAGTCTGTGCATCAAGAACCACTGCACACAGATCCTTCACATGGTCTACCAATGGTACACTTCTTCCATCAGCTCACTCAACCAGAGACAATGTTAGGAGTGTCTTTCCTGGGCTAAGGAGAAAAAAAACTGATCTTTCCTGCACTTCTTTCCCCTTTCTCATGCTTTACTTTCCTGTATAACAGTTCTCACCTAAGGCCACCACAGCCAATAACCCTCCCACCCCCAAAAAAGAAAAGAAAAGAAAGACTCCCGCTAAAATATCTGTGATGGACAACACTTCCTTCAGTGACAGACTGCGAGATGAAGGGGCATTGACTGACTCCTCAGCTTCTCGTTCCTTTAAAGATTTGACACATGGTGAAAACTTTGGCCTGTCGCTGTTGTTTGTAGCTCCCAATGTGTTGAGCCCACTTGCCAGGTGCGTGGTCTCATATCACAGTCATCAGAGTGTAGCATGAAGAGAAACACTGGTTTAAAAGTCCACAGCTGCAGTCTGGGAGTACTTTGAATTCCAACTTAGTGAACTGTGAATCAAGTAATCGGTGCAGGCCATATGTTGAATTTACTGTAAAAAAGTGGCAATAAACACAGAGATGCAAACCCGTGTCTGCACGTAAAGCTTAATTATCCGGTGCAGGTTTCCCCAGATTGGGGGAGAAAAAAGCTACAAACAAGGGCCTGTTTCTGTTTTAATGGCACCAATTTCCAGGTTGTTTAATCAACAAAACAAAATAGAAAAAGGCCAATGCAAAATGGTGAACAGTAAGACAGAGTAGCTTGCTTAAGTGAAAAAGAGATGCTGCAAACATTTGACACCCATCACACAGAATTAAGTTTACACTTTCATTTCCCACAAAAGTACTCACTAGTAGTATTGCCTGTTTCCATTATATGAGCCTAATGATTAATATATTTTGAAGGGCAAGTTTATATGCAGGGACTTCAGAATCTATTTTATTTGTTTATTTATTTTGAATATTTAAAATGTCTTCCAGTTTCAGTGTTAATTTTTTTTTTTTTAGAAATTAGTTTATTGATCTTAGAGAGGATGCCATTACTGTTATATTGGTTCAATATGGTCTTAAAATGACAATGTTATTGTTTATCACAGTAACTTCTTATCATCCAATGAAATTGTTATCATGAGAAATTAGTAGGAAAGCCATGACAAAACAACTTAGAGCTTAGAGGGCGATGTTTGTGGTTTGGGAATAAAAAGTGCCAGAAAGCACAGGTGGACCATGGTGGTGGATTATCAGAAAGGCTGCAAGCTTCACATCTAGAAAAACTATTTTGTGCCGAAAAAGGTTTTACTGCGACATCTTGCCAAAGATAAATGAATGCATAAGAAAAAAACTGCATGGATCTCACCGAGGTGCACTTCAAAAGGCGAGTGGAGAGCCGCTTTCTCTTTTTTATTTATTTACTCTCTCATCCTTATGAGCACTCTGGTGCAAAGATTCCAAAATAGCTGATTTTACATTAGTCTGGATTCTGTATAACAGATGATTTATCCTTTAATAAATCCTTAAATAAAAAAAGGAACTTCCAAAGAACTGAAATGATACAGATATTATTGAAGATGCACCATGTAAATTATTGACTTGACAAGATACAAAATATAGACAAGGAAGAAGTAAAGCTAGTAATATAGAAGGTATGTAATACAGAAATTACTGATAGTAAAGTTTTATTACATTTGTGTGTAAATACAGTAATATAAAAACATATAGAGACATATTCAATAAATTAGAATATTAATGAGAAGTTTATGTAGTTCAGTAACTCAGCTCACAAATAAACATATTGTAGAAACTACACAAACACTGATGTTTTAAAGCTTTTATTTTTGTTACTTTTATTTATGAATATTTATTGCTTAGAATTAAAGAAAACACAACATTTAAGATTAGAATATTAAATTAGAGCAATAAAAAACTTTCTTACTCCAGAAATGTGGCTCTAATGAAAAATAAATTTAATATTCAAGTAAAGATTTTTATTTTTGAAAAATCTAATCTGACAAAGAGTCTCCACAGAAACCCATATTCTAATTTAATGAATATAACAGTATTTTTTCTAAGGAAAAATATATAGATCTAAATACTGAACTCGCAGAAAGATATACAACTTCAAGTAAGTAATATCCCAGCATCATTTGATTAAAAATCTTATACTGTAGCATACATAAAATTATGTATATCTAAGGCTATCTATTTTTTGTCCAATTCTTTAGGAATATATAAAAAAATTCAGTGGCATAAATATCACAATTTCAAGATTATACACACTACACACATTTCATATACTACACATATCCAGCACTGTCTCAAATTTCAGGTAATGCCATGCCAACTTTGCAGCAATGCTCTAATAATATTACCATATACAAATGCTCTATCTGCACTGATGAGGTTTCACTTAACCAGGCCTGTTGAATGACAGAGGTTGCATGGCAAAGCAAGGCAGGGGAGTACTTCGCTTATATTTTCTGATTATTCTGGCAAATAGCCGCCACTCATCCACTATGAGACAATTTTGAATTAATGTTCAATGCTTTTAATCCACAATGGTCAAGTAGATAAAACAAATTATTTTTTTTCCCTTACAAATAATAATTAAATTGATGTAACCTGTCGTATTAAAAGATCATATGCTGTTGAAGGACAAACAGCAGAATGCTAGAGGAGGAACTGGTGTCATTAAATACCAGCTGTCATTCTATACAGTGTGAAGTCCGGCCTCGTTGCACACAGACACAAAGACTTGAAGTGTGGAACATCATGGATTAATCATGAAAAGACAACGCTTCCTGTTACAGTTTGACACGTTTCAACATTAGCACATCGGGTCAAGCTCTGTCACTGCTGGACTTAATCCAAGAGCAGAGTGAGCAGTTGTTTCGTTTTTTTTAGCACAAGGGCAAAACTGTGACTTTGTTTAGAGAGTATTGTTTCTAATAGCTTATCCTACTCACAGCTCATTACCGCCTCTAGTGTATTCATTAGATTAGTGAATAGACAAAATTGCAATGACACACTTCTGGTGAGAAAAGGTGAGCCACCATTTTTTTGCATGGTAAAACCCGCCGATGACAGGAAATTTTTGCAATTAATACAGTTTATTATTACTCTGCCAAATTGTCCTGTCAGCTGTTGGGATGTTTAACAGGATTCTAAGTTATGATCATAAACAACATAACGCTTGGATCAGAAACGTCAGTAGAGTTTGTCCTGAAGATCTATATGCACAGATTCACATTGCATGTAACTGCATCATCTCAGTTACATGCTTCTTTTATTCAGCTTCGGCATAAACATTTCACAGGTACACATTATTTATAAATAACTCCCGTCTTTAAGATGTTTTTTTTTTTAGTTCTAGATTGCATTTATGATGTTTCTCTGTTATTGCTTGCGACTGTATTTTATATTAACAAAAAGTCAAGATAATTTTTTTTGAAAATCAGTGTCTGTTTAATGTTAATAGATTTGGCATTGAGCTTTCCCTTTTATTTTGCTTTAGGTTGATCAATTTTAATTAATAAAGTGGCACACTCAGTAGAGATCAAGCATCACTTGTGTCAGCTTTTATTACAGCTGGAAGGCCTAAAAACACAGTAGTTGGATGATTGAAATGTAATTTACAGTTAAATATTTAGAACAAAAGTTTTTCCCAACCAGAGTTCCTTTTACCTGTGCCGTGTTAGTATCTTACCAAAAACAACTATATGTTGGCGATATACTATATTGCCAACATATCAATACCACTGATATGTGCTATTGATACAGGATGGTAAATATGTTGAGACACCTGCAAACTGCAAACTCCAATGATTTAAAAAATAAAGATCAGAGAGGCCCAAAACATCTGGACATCTTTTGTAGGGTGCACTTTGTCATGCGTTCATTAGAGGAGTCAACAGATGGACCTACCACAGAGGGGACTCTGCTGTTACAGCTGAGACAGAGAGCACAGTTTTCCATCTCCGTAATGACTTGTACACAGAACAGAACAACCATGTGATTGCTTGCCTTTCACGCATCATTACTGACAATCAAAGTTCACCCCTATTGTTCGCTGTTTCTCTATTCTTAGCACCATGTCCCTGTCAGCAGAATGTCAAAGACTGCGGACAGATTACGGAGGAATGCTGATGCTGATTAACAAACTCTTAGGATAAAAATATGCTGCACAGATTAGTCAAATGAATTCTGAACAAGGAAGCCAATAACACAGCAAGAAGGACATGGAGGGAAATGCACAATGGTTTACCACACCTGAATTACAGACACATGTTTATGTCATTAGGTATCGTTTTTCCTGTCTGTCTATATTATGATTCCGAGCATCAACGGAGGCAGTATACTGTAGATCTGAAGTGCAACTGGAAAATGTTGATGAGGCAAAATATTCTTGATTGTTTTATTTCTAATAATCGTTGCTTGTTATACAATAATAGATGCATTAAAACCAAACATTGATCTCTTAATTATTACGCACATTTCTTTACCTCTGGCAATGCTATTCATTAGCTCGCCATGGCATGAAGACAACTTGTCCACAATTCAAACAACCGAAGAAAAGAATGCTAACATAAACTGATGATAAGTACGGTATATGGTTATGGGATTACAAGATTTGACATTTGTCCTTTCACTGCCATTTTATTCTTTGTCACACATATATTTTAATATACTAATATAAAATTGTGCAACAGTAGATAAACAAAGCTTACAGTCATACCTATGTTTTTTTTTTACTAAAGTTTGTCTTTATTAAACATCTATGTCTCTATTATAAACTGTAACACCAACCATACAATGTTGCAATCCTTTATAAGCCTGAGTCTGACTGAAAGAAGGGGAGTGTTAACGTAACACTTAGAAAAAAGCAGTGACATTACACCCTGACAAAAATGCAAAATGTTTCAAGTCTTCATACATTTTTTTAATGTGCTAATCAGCATAAATCCAACCAGTGCTCCAGGACAGAAGTAAGAATTGCTGTGAATGAAAAAAAGTAAAAAGAGGAGCACTGCATATGACTGCATGAAAAAAGACCAGTCTTGTTGAAGTTGAAATCTTCCACTATTTTATTCCACAAATTAAACTTTATAATGCTTTATAAATGACCTTCATTAAGCTAAATTCAGAGGCAAGATTATTGTTGTGTTTTAAGCTATTGGATATTCACACAAAAGTTGTACTAATAGCTACTAGGATGAAAAAGCCTGCTAAACGTTTCCTCTGAGGCATTCTCACAATGTTAAGGCATTTATTTGCCTTTCATAGCCAAACTGCATACTTCTTAACTGGAGCTGGCAAACAATAATATGTCCCACAGCTATCATCATGGAAAATGGGTTTAATCCCTGTTCTCTTTAGAGACTAGCAGAAGTGATCAAAACCCAGGCTTTCATCTCTTATTCAGAAACACTGAGTCCTAAAAATAGCTTTGTTACACTATGGAAACAGCCGCAGCTCCACGGCGTACTATAAAGTGTCAAGAAAAAGCGATCACAAAAGAGTCAAGAGACAAATGTAGACAAATTCATGCCACCAACATCAAAGAGTGTGGTTTGTTTAAAAAGAATCATTATTTTAGCTATTTAGTGATAGTGAGTGAACCGGCAAAAATCAGTCACACCACTGCAGAATGAAGCATTAGAAGTCAAAGCTAAAGAGGATTTCCACGCTGCAAATCAAAACATTTGAATTCAGTCCTCTTAAATTACTGAAGGATATGTTAGCATTCTATTAAATAATGCTACATAAGTAAATTATCCATTCATTTACTAATGTGACATTAATTATTTCCTTTCCCATTTAGTCTATAAACCACTAAATTATTTTTGCACTCAAAAAACCCAGGAGTCTTTGGCCATAGAGTGGAAACCCCAAAGTACAGATGCATATTAGATCTTAATGAAGCCGTCTCTTTTTTTAAAAATTTAATTTATTTTACCAAGTAAGTGGGTTGAGAAAAATTCTAATGTTCAACAATGACCTGGCCTGGGTTCAGTTCCCAACTTCAGTTTTTTGTTGCATGTCTTCTCCCACTTCTCTCTCTGCCTGTTTCTTGTTAGACTACTGCAAATAAAGGTTACTAATGCCACAAAAAAATAATAAAAAGACAGAAAAGAAAGACCAGGACTCAAATCTGACTCTAAGCACCCTGACTTATTTTTAATCAGATGTAAGAAGACATCCTGAGAATCACAATGAGCTACCAATGAAATCAGAGCCTAAACTTAACAATCAACTAATACAAATTCTCACACAGTTATTGATTAGAAACAAAATTTAAAAAACTATTCAACCAACATAGAACATTCAAACTATAATCTACTGACAAGCATCAAATGGGTCTGAAATAATGAGAATGTTCAAATGATTTTTCAAGAAAAAATCATTTTATATAAAAATACAATGAAAATATCTCCACTTTTCTGATTGCTATTTTGTCCAAAAAATGAAACAAATGGTTTAAATTTCTATCTCCCTCACATGTCCTTTAATCCAGGTCTAAATAACATATTCCCATCTCATGCACATGGAAACATCAGCTCTGATCTTACAGGTCTTGGAGGGCAGCAGCCCAGTATCTTTTCTTTCTCTCTCCTAAGGTGTTTTAGCTATTGTCTCCAGGACTGCCCTGGGTTATCTCTAAGGCGGGTGAACAGGCAGCAGCTGTCAAACAGTCAAGGATGTCTGGGTGGAATGGCTGTTTGGGATCCAGGTCTGGACCCAGTTTTAGTATCATAGCTGACAAATGAAATGTGATTTGCCCGAATGTGCTCATGAGATTCCCCAGTTGATAAAGACAGACAGTCTCTTTATCAGACACACACATTAATCTAGTCTAGAAGGCAGAGGTGGGCCATCATGGCCTGCAAGGTCTTCTCTGCTGACCTAAACACTAATCAGAAACCCTAACATACAACCGTGCTTTATCATCTCTTCTATTCTTTTCTTCCTCTTCCTCTTTTAAAGTTAAAAGCCCCACCTTTCTCCCTGTTCTTTCCTTTCTCCCTGTCCGTTTCGTTTGTCTCCTTTACATTTGAAATAACCCAAAGCAACACACATATGATTTTGCCAGTTCTTGCCAGTTGTCCATATGTTATGTAAACTCACCAGAATAATGATAAACACAAGCCAATTCTCCATCTCTACTAAATTCATTTCCTGTTGGGTGAGGAAGCATTTTTCCCAGGCCTAACAACGACTAACCACTTTAGGAGAAGAGGGACTGTTGGAAAAGTAGGAGACACGCGACTGTGAGCTGCATTCAAAGCAACTTCATTCAGAAAGAGCCGGGCACCAGCAACTCAGCATATTCACAGATCCTGCTAGAACATGTTGTTCTCATTGAGCAGAACGTCGTTTTTAAGACTGTATTACATTCAAGGTTAGAGTACAGTAAAAATACTAACACCTCTTTTGTTTTATTTTGCCAAAAATGGTTTGTACATTAAACAAGTGAGTTGTTGAAAAGTTCTAAAATTACTGCCATAAGCAGCGATAACATTTCACCTGGCTGTTCACTTGTTATTGACAAAAGACCTTCGGGTTAGGGAGACAGGTTCTCCTTAATTTGAACATGTCCAGTGTTCGATCTATGGAAACTGAAATATACACGCTCAGACTCACAGACACTGAACTGAGCTCGCTGTGCCACATGGGAATAAACTGCATATTCAGCTGCAAGCGCCCTGAAGATTTCCTTTCTCACATGCTGTCCTGCATGTGCACTGCACAGCAGATGTGTCCTCTCAAGAAGATGCAGTACCACATTCTATGTCCAACCAACCAAGGATTGTTGCCTGTCAGTGTTGGTTGCACAACATTTTCACTGTCCACAACATGTTTATGTATCCAAGTCTATTTTTATCCCCATACTCTCTATAGCGCAGAGATTTTTCAACTTTGTGTCCAGTATGCTGGTCCGTACGCATTTGTAACAAAGTTACACAGTCCTATCTTAAAGACTTTACCAAAGCAGAAAGTTTACTGTATGCAAAAAACAAAAGTATAACCGTACATCCATCCAACCACACAATTTATAAAACTGTGCATAATAGCAACACCATGAGAGATTATGGTGACCACAGAAAAGCCAGAATCTTACGACTCCTTACAATGAGTAGGTTAAAGCATCCCACAACATATTTTTTTACAATAAAATCAGAATGACATCATGATTTTCTTATGCAAAAGCAGATTTCTTAAAGAAAAACAAATAATGGGACAGGTGGCCAAGGTCCATTTCTAAATGTATCGGAGTTGTGCACAATTTTGCCAAATTCTGTCAGGCAGCATAAGTGACATTTGATAACTAGATAAAGAGTTATACAGTCTGAAATACTTTGTCTCAAAAAGTACTAGAGTGATCAACGAAACCATTAATCATTTTAATTGTGATACATAAAAACATTGTTTATTACGGTGAAGGAAAAGGAGAAAAACAAAACCGATGTTTCTCAGCATCACCATAAAACTGGAATACATAGCATAGAATAGATGATCCCATTATCTCAGTGCTTTGAAAGACAAATAAAATGAACAAAACTAAAAAAAGTCTAAGTCCAACTGCAACTCGTCGGTGATACATGGAAAACTGGATATTTACTGAGGTGACACTTGTAACGAAATAGTTTAAGAACCAGTGTTCTAGAAGTCCAAGACAGTAGAATTTGCTATAGACACATCATTTCCATCTAGCATTGCAAAAACAATCAAGACACACCATGTCTTTGCTCACTGCAGGCAGTGTTTCTATCTAACCTAGCGAGGCACTGAACATACCAAGGTTCCCATTTCCATCAGCAGCTTCTAATAATTTCCCTTCAGAAAGGTGAATCTCAATCACAATCAAAATTTCACTTTAGCACTTGAACAAACGCAAAAAATCAAATGTCTAGATATAAAGGATGCATGTGAATTACAAAGATCACTGAAAAGGTGGATGGAAAAGTGGCTCAAAGACAGAAGAGAGGCACAAGTAGCAAAAAGACAACAGAAGAGACCATTGAAAGACCCCAGCAAAGTTGTGAGAAATGTCTCCATGTGTAACACAACTTATGTAACAAAAAAAAAAGAAAATAACCAAATAAATCTTAAGAAGAAAAGCAGAAAGGTTCTCCCATGAAGAAGTTGCTAAATGATCAGAATGTGAGCACAAATTAGAAGAAATTGCTCATAAATGATGGTGATCACGCTTATCTAAGTGCTGCTGATCCAAAGTAGGTGCTACTCAATCATTAACAGACATGTTTGCACTACATTAAGACAAAGGCTGACACACACAGTGGCCTTCCATAGGTCTGAAGCAGCGGACAGCAGGAGGAACTGGACAAGTGCAACACAGCCGCTCTCAGCGATGCAGGAAATTACAGCCCGCAACTCACTGCGAATCGTGGAAAGTCTGCGAGTTGGAATATTTAGAAAAGTTCATTTAAAACATCCTCAGCATCGTAAATGACAGTGAGACAAAGTTGAATCTGTCTTTTTTATGTATCCACAGCAACTCACGTCGGTCCGCGCAAATCGGACATTTGTTTTACAAACGCGAAATAAGCGGCGTTTCATTTCTCAACTGAGCGGCCAGCATCAGAAAACCACTTGTCAAAGCTTCATCTGCTTAGAAACAGGATCATTTTACCTTTAATGGTGTTTTTTTTATCCTGTCGTCGCCACAAACTTCCACAAACTTATAGTCGTCCACACGGATGAAGACGGGACAGATCCAGGGAATAAGTTCATGACCTGCTTCCATCCATGACGGCAGATGAAAATAGATCCGCTGAGGTCTGTAGCTTCGCTTGACCGAGCGAAAAACACCAACGTGAAATCAGTGCATCTTAGAGGAGGCGGGAGCCGTCCGTTACTTCAGGGATGACAGGCGCACACAGCAGACCACTGAGCGGTGACCTATCAGTGTCTGGACAAACACCACCCGTCGACTCCCCGCTTTTAACCTCTTACTGCCCTCAGTTGTGCCTCACGTTCGAGCTTTATTTATTTATGGACTACTTATTTACCTATTTGTCCTAACTCGTCGTCAGTGGTGTTTTAATATCTAATACGGATAGATTTCAATAAACAACATGAGAGAAAGGTTCAGCAATTCAAGTAAAATCAGTCTGTTACACGGATAATGAATGAAACAATACTTTTTTGTTGGGAAATTATAATACTAAATATGGTCTACCAAAAAAAATACTTTGAATCTACTGTTGTTATTATGTCCAGGTTAAGACCATGATGGAGAGCGTGTTCAGTCATTCACACAGCCCAGAGGACAAACGACAGAACAGCATTACTACTGTTAGGTTGACTAGTCAGTCTAGATGTTCCTTAGGTTAGGTGTGAGTGTGTGGGTGCATGATTGTTTGTCCTAAACTGCCTCCCATAGAGAACTGGAGACAGATAGCCGCCTTTACCCCTCTCAAGAGTGGGTTGCTCCTGTTTGTTTTTTACCCCATTAAGAGCAGAAGTGCTGCCGCAATCTTCGAGAAGTACCAGTTTATAGTTTTTGTAATTGCATCAATTTGTCCAGTGCTAGTAATTCGTTAAAGTTCAGCTTACACATTGAAAACATAGTTGCTCCATCAATTTATGAGAATCTGCTGAACGCAACTAGTTTGATTCACCAGTAGAGTCATCGCAAATGTAACCTTTACGTGCAATAGGAAGTGTTCCTCTTTTATATCATAACAGAAATATTACAGCCTTCGCTTTTAGTTATTTCCTCATGATTGCAGACTATGTTGGATTAACACTGTGTCTATTAGTACACATTTTGTTTTTTTATGTGAGATTTATGTTACTCGTTATGTTACTGTAAACTGACCAAGTTAATGAGGAACAATGAAGAGCAAATATATTAGTGCTCAGCAGCTTTTTTGTCACAGAACATTAGTTCTGATCCTGTCAGGAATCAGGTTGTAGTTTATGGGCACATTTTCAAGGAACAATTGTGTACTTCTATATTTATGTCAGTCAATAAGTGCAACATTTTGTGGAGAGTTTGTTCGCTAGCCGTGCTAAAGACAGCTGTTTGGCAGAAACAACGTGCTTCTTGGTGTCTGCTTTGAAAAGGAAAAACATCTCTATTCAGTGAAGCTGACAAAGAAAAAGAGGCAGACAGCTTAACAGATGAGACAAACACATCTGCCATTTCCATCAAATCCCTATTGCATTCTATCACAAATATTTTTTATGAGAAAAATATTTTCTGGAAGTCTGACTAAAGACAAAACACCATCATTTTTTTGAGCCAAGCAACAAATGACATGCAATTTCTGTACAGCAATTGTGTGCACAAATTAGCTGAATGTTTTTTCTTCTTTTTCTTCTTGTACTTGACGTCTCCCAACTCCTATTATCTTATGTCAAACATTGACTCTTACAAATTTACAATAGTTTTTAAATATATATTTTTTTATTTATTGCCAGGCGTACAATTGTACCTGTTAATGAATTTTCACAACTATTATCTACGCAGGCAACGAGAACAAGATTCTTAAATCAAATGAATCAAATGTTTGACTTCAGTTCAGTCAGTGACACACAGCAAATGTACATTTAGTACTTGCAACCCTGCAACACAAACAAGAATCAGCAATACGATTACTGCATGTGTAAACCTTAATGCTAGTAGTTTAAAAACTGTGACTCAAGCTCACGGTAAGAGCAAACTCAAACTGAATGCATGAGTTTTACAGAAAAGATATCACAAAATTGTAACAAAAAATATTTTGTTACACTCACTGCTTGGATTTAGAATCAGATGTACAGCAAAGCAAACCTGAATGCCAGGGTCTGAGTGAACGTATTTTTGATAGAAAGGTTCACTGCCCTTCTTCTTTTGCTCTAGAATGACGTTGCTGTTGTTTGATAAGAATCCAATTACGCTGTGAGAGTGCAGTGTTCCAGTATCTCTGTGGTTGGAGGAACAGGAAATCTCTGTAGAATCTCCCATTGCAGTGTGCAGTCATTGAATGTAATCCATCAGCCACACTCAGTGAATGCTCTACCATTCATACACACTGTAAAGTGTGCCAAATTGGTGGCCTATAATGCGTAAAGGATTGTCTTGGTTATCCATTGGCCCTTTCCCTGTCTCTCACTGTTTTTGCTTATCAGTAGCCAAAGAGGAAAATGTCTGGCGTTGACACAAATGAACGACTAGAGTACTAACATTATTCCGCTCCGATTTTATTGTAATTGTTGGTCTTTTTAGATTGTAAGAAAATCCATAAGATAGGTAAAAGGAAAAAAAAAGATTTTAAAATAAAATTATTCTTTAGAAGCATAGTCTTTATTGATAGAGAACGATTACATTGGAGTTTTCTCAGAAAACTAAAAAATTAAATTTACCTTTAAAACACTTTTTAGAGAAGCCAGTGATTTCTCAGATTCTTGAAATGAGCATACCTCTTATGGATTCCATGATTTTTATTGATGTTAAACACTATTATCATCTACTGACCTGTGTATATTGTGTCTTTGTGAATTTCAGAGTAGAATATAATGTCTATCTCATTACAAAGCCCTAATAGCTTAGCCCCCATCTTCTCTGAAAGAGCTTATTGTTCTCTATTATGCCACTTGAATTGTTCTTTCACCCTCAACTGGCCTACAGCTTTCTGAGTTTCAATATTCAAAATTGGAGGCAATTTTTTCCATTTTTTAATGGTGTCCTTGTTGTAGGGGACTATGGGTATAGAAAAGAGAAAACTGTAATGTTTCAAACTAAACTTACCAAACCTATTTGGTATCATAAAGGAGAAGTATTAAGTAAAATAGATTTTTTTAAGCCTTATATCATGCTATAATGTTATTCCCTTGTCGGCTTGTCTGCCTTCGGCTCATTAGCTGAAGGCAGAGTGTTGGAAAGAGCAGGAGCTTCTCAAAAAGACAGGCCAATTTCAAGGTTAAAATCCTAAGTCAATTTTATTTTAAAGTTTCGTTTGAGATATACAGCATTTTTATAACAACTGAAGGAAACATTATTGCTTGATTGTGCTAAAAATTGCCACTGTGTGCCGGGAAAGAACAAAATGTTACCCTTTTAAATGTCATTCTTCTGTTACTTTTAGTATATTTCTAATTTGTCCTTTTTTCAAACATAACTCGCCACAATGTTAATCTGAAGCAATGATATGCCAGGACAAAAAGCAACAACAACTGGAGCATGCCTACATGTCCACATGCCCACAGTTTCCTGAAGACAGAAACATTAAGTCAATCTGTTAATATGCGGTCTTGCCTTGCTCCAGGTAGACACTTTGAGCATGAAATTCCAATATACCTGTTTACATGACCTGGCCTCAGGCTTATCACCTGATTTCTCTGAGGTAGATTTGGTGCTGTTACTACTCCACAGGTATGCTCCCATCACACAAGATACACTGCAGCTGGAAGGTTTACACTCTGTTTGAATTGTAGTGCTGTATATTTGAGCAATATAATCAGGCCATCTAGAATGCATGTAATTTATTCAACTGCTGCACACAGTTTTACTACTAATGTAAGTGTAAGAATGGGAGTGAAGGAATAAAAAGGGTGTTAAACTGAAAGAAGGAAAATTAAATTATTGAAATGTTGGGAGAAAAGGAGAAACACAACAGGGGAGAATCCATAGGGTTTGTAGCAGACTTGGTGAGGTAATTACAGCATGCTCCAACTTTACATCCATCTTCAGCTGCACATATGGCAGTTCTAGGCAAATGGACAGAAGCTGCAGCTGTTCATTATTTTCTGTCCTTCTGCCTCTTTTAGAAGAAGTCTTATACAGATTTGGAAAATATATAGTCCTATTTTAATATCAAGATGTAAAATAGGACAATCATTTGTCATAGTGCCACAAATGTAGCTTTACAAGAGGGTAGCAAAAAGGAAGGAAGGAATTTGAACATCCATTTTAAAGCATAAATCATGGAAAGGACAAAGTACATGCGTTGAAGAAAGGGGTAAATATTTTTTTGAACAACATTATATGCAGCAGAAATCCCCACAAACCGCATTTACCGCCTGGTAAAATGCTGTGGTGGAAACATTATGTGGGGCTGCTGAGAAGAGTAGATGAGAAGATGAAACTGACAAAAGCTGAACACACTTGAGAATAAGACACAATCTGACCCAGAACTTTATCCTTAATAGGCATGAATGCGTTTGTGAGACATCTAATTAAAAACAAGATTTGTACTTTGCTAAAATAATACAGCACAATTCATAATTGTTATGATGATTTAATTTAAATTTGCTATCATCTTGTCTCCAATAAATACTCATGTACTGTGACTGCACAAACATGTTTACACACACAAGACATGCAAATGAATGAAAATATGTTTCTGAAATCTGATCGTGACTAATATGTTATGAAAGCGTGAAACTCACAAGCAGTTCTGTGAGCGTGGGTTAAAAAAGTCAGATGGTGATGGTATTTCATCCACAGATTATCTGGAGCAACTTGCCAAATGTCTTTATCTGCTAAATCTTAGCTCCACTTGTTGCCACTTTTCTGAAATGGCAACAAGTGGAGTTGAGTGGGCTGAAAGGAAACATGTAATTAATTTGTTCTGTAAGTTATCAAAATGCAATTCGCTTATCAACACAGCTGAGACCTTGACAGTAAAAAAAATAATAAAAAACAGAACAAAAACAACAATTTATCTTGCTTCTCATAGTGAACAAACTTTAATGTAGATGGTTCTATTATTCGTCTGTTCATCTATTCGACATACTGTTAATCCTCCTCTGAGGGGAAAAATATCTACAGTGACACCAAACCTATTTGCTGTAGAGCTTAGATTCCGGTACATAAAGCGCATAAAGCAGAAGTATCAAATGTGTCTTCCGAAACTTTGACCTCTGCTGAACAGCTGATATGGTTTAATAATGATTAAGGCATTAAAATAATTGATGCAAAATCTTCAACATATTGACACCTGTTTTTACACCGTGGTCGAATTATGTTTTTGCTCATGAACCGAAGATGAAAATGAATATTCTTAGCACGTCATTATCTCATCAGCATTTTGTAACAGCGCAGAACAACATGTACTGAATCAGTTGCAGATGCAAAATGCAAATAGCGCTCAGACAAATCCAACTGTCTTTTACCCAGAACAGGAGGAACAAACTACTTTATCTCTTCATGTTCAGGTGTCAAGGTGTCAAGGGAGAGGGTATAGCATGAATGACTGATTTATGTGTCATTCCATATTTTTCTTCCCTTTGCACAGCACAGTCCACTGCAGATCATAAATTCTTGACATTACAGTAAAATGGCATTCTGATGTTATGCCCTGCCATGGTTATAAATGAACAAGCTGTGTGTCACTTGCTGGCAAAAGAAAATCTATCACTGCTTCTGTTCAGTGACAAAGCCAATATGTTCTCACAGTGGTTTGCCAATGAGTCAGTGTCTTAGATGAAACTTGACTTCACAAGACCAAAACACAGTGACATGTCTTCAGAACAGCAGGAAGTTGGCAGACTTTAAACCCACAGTGTGCAATATGTGCATGTGTGACTTGCAGCATCAAAGCCCACAACTTGTGAGTAGAGCTACAGTTATTCACATAGTTATTTTACAAATGGCTTGTTACAGTATTTTAATACCACATTCTTTGCTGAAAATCCTTTTCACATTACCTTTTTTTTAATCTCTGTGATTAAATGGTGTTAGACTGGCCCTTAGCGGCTGGAGGAAGTAGGAGACTTGAGGCAGAGAAACGGTGCAATCCCACTGGGTGTTTATTCACCAACATTTAACAATACAAAACCCTGCTTCCAGTGGCCTGGGGTCATGGCAGCAACACACAGCAGCAACAACCAGGAGCAACCACACTCCAGAAGCAACCACCCTTCATGTTAACATGCAGCCTTTTATAGTCCCTGGCTGTTCCAATTCACAAACCCACCAAGAAACAGGGTAAAACAAAATACATACACACAAACAAACTTTGACAAACTAACAAAATCTT
>CAEGAF010152686.1:0-50705 GCA_903067075.1 Micropoecilia bifurca
TAAGTTTAGCCATTTGAATGTACTCTGGAAAGATGATGATGATGATGATGATGATGATGATGATGATGATGATGATGATGATGATGATGATGATGATGATGATGATGATGTGGCATTTCCTGATACATTTGCACTCATTTCTGCCTCTGCTAGTTTTCAGCAGCCTCTTGTGAGGCGCAGCTGCAGCTGCTGGGTCTGGAAGTGGCAGGTGAAGATGTGAATTGATGTGGTGAATGTGCAAACTTTAGCTGCTGCCTTGCTTTCAGCCTGAGCTGCCATGTCCAGCTGTTATGATTTGAACCTGTTGTGCTTCTGTAAAATACTTTTTTGGCTGCAGACCTCAAATGCTTGGAAGAAAGTAGCTCCGGCACAGTTAGCCAACACAGCTTACATAACTGTATAGTCAGAGCAGCACACGCTGATAGGTTCATAAAACGCCAGAGCAGCAAGGACAAAACGGTGAAATAAAGATATTAATACTTATTAAAGGCAAAATCAACAAACACTATATTGCCAAAGGTATTCACTCACCTCTAAAATCATTAAAATCAGGCATTCCAATCACTTCGGGGATTACAGATGTATAGAGTCCAACAGCCCAGCGTGTGGACTGCTTTTACCAAACATTTGTTTCTCTCAGCAAATTCCAACTTGTCGCCATGATAAGAAGCCATCTGTGCAATTAGTCCAGTCATAAAACGTCTTCACCACTGAAATATTTCACTATCAGCTTTTAGTCGTTTCTTAACAAAATAGAATAAACCCTGGAAGTGGTAAGTCATGTAAAAATCACAGCGCATGGTCGGCAGATAGATGTTTGCTTTGTGCACAGAAGTCGTCAACTTCCTGATGAGTCAATAGCTACAGACCACCAAGCCTTATGTGGCCGTCAGGTTAGCTGAAGATCAGTGCACAGACAGTTTAATGCAACTGGTCTCCATGACGAGCAGCTGCGTCCATGCCTTACATTACAAGTGTGGAAAGCAGCTTTGTGATGTATGTCATCACTGGACATTTGAGCAGTACTATTAGCAGTACTACACATCTTACTGATGTGTTTTCTGGAGAGATGAATAATGCTTCTCTGTCTGACAATCCAGCAGATAGCTCTGGGCTTCGCAGATGCCAGCAGACAGACGCTTGCCTAGCTGCTGCATCCTGTCAACTGTTTGTTGCAGGATGGATTGCAGTGCAGGTCTGTTTGTCAGGAGTTGGTTTCATCTCCGGCAGCATTGGCATCTCGACAGTTCAATGGTCCCATCGTTGAAGGAACACAGTGTGGAGACAACTCCTTCAGGTCAAACACGGCTGTGCATCGGTGCACAATGCATGGTCCATGACAACATTGATGACCAAGTTTCGTGTAGAACAACTTTGCTTTTGGTACTGAGTTGTGATCTAAACCTGACTCGGAATGAATTGGAGACTGGAAGGGCTGGTCGTTTAGTCCAAACTCAGTGTCTGAAGTCACAAATTTGGTTCTGGAAAAATGTTTAAGCTAAATTTTGTTCAATCAATTCCCAGAAGAGGCAAAGCTAATATAGCGAACTTTTCTAACTCTGCCTTTTTTTCCTAAAGGGTTAGACAATGCACACTTGCAAATTGTTTACAAAAACAGACAATAGGTAACAATATAGTTCTCCTTGTGTTCATCATATTTATTTTTCACATTTCAAAGACAGTTTTCAGTTTTAAATCTGCTTACCGTGTCATAACCTTTTCATGCGATTTTTTGTCATGCAGCTGGTGGAGAACATTCAAACCCTAAGAGACCACTAACATTTTTTAAACATGTTTATCTTACTGAATATCTTAAATAAGCAAAGGTAATCCTCATTGTGTTTAAGCCAGGCACAATAAAGTAACACTGGCTTGTTTTCTGTCTGAAAATTCCTCGCTGGAATATTCCCGTTGAGAAGAAAATTAAACAATCACATATTTTATGAGGTCTCTGGGCAGAATCCCCCCACCCAGGCCATTAAAATACCTTGTAAAAAATTCCCCACACTCTATATAATGTATGATAGAGTAAGGGTTGAAAGTTTAAAGCATGTTGCAGCGTGCATACTGCTTGCTGTAGTTACAATCTGCTGTTAAAAATAAATACATACCTTTTATATAGGTATGTATGCTACAGAGTTGAATGTTTATGGATAAATGATAAAAGAATTGGAAGAAGCATCCAATTTTTTGAATGGATTTGATCTGAATTATTTTGGAAATGGATGATTTGAGAAATAATAATACTTATATAAGTAAAATACAAATGTAAAATAACAATCTTATAAAGTTGTTGACTTTATTTTAACATAGTGATGACGAACTGAACTATAGCTTGCAGAATGTTTGAAGCTTGTAATTTGACTGAAATTATTTCATTCTTAAAGTTGCCATAAATTATATTATATATCAATTTGCACCTTTTAGTGCATTTTAAGGTTCTTTAAATCCTAAACCTTTAAAATTGACTGTAATTTTATCATTCTGTTTAATAATGTAGTGTAGATCAGACTTTGATATTTCTGATGATGGTACCTTGGTAAAAGATGTGTAAATGTTTGCTACTTTGCTTCTGGACTGCCAGAGTATTCAGTGCCATAATTTAACTGGACCAGATAACATGGACCAGATAACATGTGGTTTGGAGATTTGACAAATTAATTCTTTACAGTCCACCCTAAATTCCAAAGTATGTTTTTTTTTCTTTTTTTGGAAACACAAAGCCTGTTGCTCTACATTATAAGCCATACAGTTTCTTTTGCTCTTATCTCTTCAGTTATTTGGCTTCCTGCAATCAGCTTAAAAGTCTTGGGAGTAGTTTTAAACCGGTAAACAATGTAAAATAAGTCTGTCGCACAATCCTGACAACAGGTCTTGAGTTCATGCATGTCACTGGAACTACCAGGTTTCTCATGCGTTATTATTCGAGAGCAAAGGAAGCTGAGAGGTGGCAGTCAGAGAAAGTTTTGTGATGTAAGGATTCCTGAGATCACATGGAGCTGTAATCAGGAGTTGCATGTGTGAAAGAGCTCTTTGTCTGGACTCCAGGTTCTTGGGTTCAGCATATCAAATGGATTGGAGACGGCTTTGAAAATCCGCCCATTGGAACCAGGCCGTCCGCAAAAAAACAAACATGCTGCAGTGATTGCAGCTGTCCACTTTAAAGATGGTGTCTGTTTGTGTTTTTGCCTGTTCTGATGTGGGTCTGCATACCAGCCCGCTGGACAGTCAAATGCTTGCTCCGGGGTTCCAGAACGAGAGCCGCAGTTGTGGTTCTGCACACCTCAGGTGTTGATTAGTGGCTGCATGATTAGTTCACACGAGAAAGAAGGCAGGACTCTGACAGTCACGTTGGGATGCTCTTTCTTTGACCCAACAGAGCGGTGTGTGTGGTCCTCATTAAATTTCTTACACTCTTAGAGGAAGGACCTAATGCTATCATCTCTCTGTGATTTAAACTGCACTACTTTGTTTTGTGATGTCAAACCCAATCAGATAGATAACTGTGCAACTTAATAAGTTTCACATTGCTTTTTGAGAAATCCCACCCCTTTTCATTGTTCACTTACCAAAGACCACAACAGCCAGACTACTTTAGCCTTGTGAGGTTTTTTGTGTGTGTATGTTTTTTGTGAAAGCAGTGCAAAGTGCAATAAGATATGACTTGCTGCATGTGCATGTTTTTATTGCTAGTAAATGTAGATTTTCAATAGAAAAACTTAAATTTGTGGAACACCTATTTTGAGGTGTAAGCATTCCGACATCAACTCTTTGCTAATGCCAATAGTTTTGGTTGAAATATGAGCCTAACTCTACTTTAGCCATATTCAGGATCTTTTTCCTTTGCATTTTGCTGCAGATGATGCTGGCGTAATGGCCACCTACTGGTGCACAAGAGATATTACAAGATATTACAGCAGATTCAGGGGGGTCAAGTAGACATCATTTTAAAAAATGGAGTTGGACATAAATTTGTGTCATTATTTCAGTAACATTTATAAAATGTACTTTTGAGGGGGAAAAAAGCTTTTGAAAAGATAAGGTAACAATTTTGGGCAGTAATCTATATTCTCTTTGGTTACCAAGTCAAGTTTTAGTGCTGTGCATTTTATTTTATTTATTTTTTGGCAGTAACTTGATCTCAGAGAATATAAAATGTTGTAGTAATTTGGAGACCCAGCAAAGATCTACAAGCAGTCTATGGTGTAAACATAATGCCAGATATTCCCCACAGTAGGGAATGTCCACTTGGGACAAAAACTAAAGATCTGGCAGCACCGAGACTGATGTAGTAATTTCTGCTCCATTTCGGATCAGCATTTTATAATCTGATGCACACAGGCATGCCTCCACTCATTCCTTCCAGCAAGTGTTACTAGAATAGTTGACTTTATTCTTTTGAGCCATACAGTGGTTGGGTTTAACTCGTGATAGTTTCATTGCACCACAGTGAAACTGTAAAAACATTATTATGAGGACATGATGTATCCCAGCCAGCACAAAGAGGTTTTCAGAGTTGAGCTTAACGGAAAACTTATCAAAGAATATTTTCAAAGTGTTGCATTTGGGCACATTTGTTTTTCACTTGTATGTACCATTTTCTGATGCAAAAGTTCAAATGTTTCAGAAAACAGGCCACTGAATTCTGCTGACACTTCTGAAACCTTGTAAGGGTTAGGGTCAGAGTGTGATGGGAGTGGACCTGAGGCTTATCTGTGAGGATGCAGATTCTTTTGTACCGCTCCTGATCCCCAGGAATGATTACTCTGCTCTTCCAAGAACTGTGAAACCCTAGGACTTTCCATTTGATCTGAGCCTTGTTAATGTGAAATTGTGTTTGAATTTTCCTCCAACTGACTTGAGAAATTTTCACTAAATGTTTGCTTAAGAGAAGAAAAGGTCGAGCAGAGCGGGACTCAGTTTACATTTGTCTTTCAGTCATGGAATGACAGATGTCTTTCTGCTGCTGCAGAAAACGTTTGTGCCTTCAACAGAAACAGACCTCGTCCTTCATATTCGATTTCACATGAATTTGATCACTATATAAAGCTAACAAGAGGCAGAGAGTTTAGAAAAAGAAAAACGTTTTTTTCAGCCAAAAAAAATTTGACAGTTTTATACAATGGCTGGGAATTACTCGAACGCAAATCCCTGAACCAAAAACCAATGCCAAGCTAGTAAGGGAGCTAAACAGATTTGACAAAATAAAAGCAAAAAACACAAAAGAGTGAGCAAGTATTAGCAGTGTGATGATTTAATAGAATTAGGTCATCATCAGTGCTGTTTTTGGAAGTTTTCTTTTTTTTTATTATAAGAGAAACCAACTGCTGCCTGTAATTAAACTCTGTGTTGTTACTGAATTTTTTTCGACTGACTCAACATTGGTGTTTTTACCATGTTTATTTCAATTACCAGAGTGTGATAATGAATCCCAGTAGACAGAACAAGATAACAGTTTACATGTGTGTGTTCCTCCTTTTAAGTTCTTCCTCAGTATCTTCACTGGGTTAGGAAATGTAAACGTGTCTGCCTCCCTTTCTGTGTGAAATCATTTTTCAGTTAGTTTTTTTTTTTTTGCTGGTCTCTGGTCTACAGATGTGGACATTTATTTTTGAGTGTTGACAACAATATCAAAGCCAACTGTCTTCAAATTGGACACAAAACTACTTTCTATTTTATTACCATGTAAATCTACTGAGACCTTGTTACCTTTTTTGAACCCTCGTTGGCAACTTGGTGCATTGGAAGCCAAATCATTTTGTCACCTCACTTCATACTTTGCAGATGTACCACAAAAGCACATTAAGTATCACCCATATTATATGAACAGTGTTCTATGTGATAACATTGAAAATTTCAGGCTCTTGCATTTCTAATTTAATTGTAAGACATTCAACTTAAATGCTCTTAAAAATATAATAAATCACCAACCTCCCCTCTGCTTTAAATCCCAGAAATACCTCAGTTTTGATTTCTTTGACGATAACAACGATGTAAAGTTTATTTGGACTTCTGTGTCTTAGATCTATTTCAAATAATCATGTTTTTATTTTTTTGAAAGACAGAAAGATGTACGATTTGATGGCCTTTTGCATTCCAAATAGGGACAGTGAAGTGCAACTGATGCCGGCATTGGATCCAGTCTTGTAGACCTGGATTTGACTTCAAAGTGATTCGTGATTTATCAGAGGACCTGTCGCGATGGAGTACATTCACTTTGTATCCACCTTGACTTCATTTGAGTCAAACATTCGCCTCATTTCCCTTTTCCTTAATTTCACACATTTTTCCCCCTCTCTGCACAAAAAACACAACGCCAACGTCTTCGGTCACAATGGGCTTTGTCCTTGGCGACTTCTATCAAAGATGTTCCTAATCCAGCAGATGTTCTGAAACATGACGCTTTTGTCACATATTAGGCCAGTTGCGACAGAAGCACTGCTCTCCAACCGCTTGGCTCAGATGCCTTTTGTCCCATCGGCTCCAAGGGCTCAGCAGCATCCAGCTGGCATCGCTGAAAGAGAGCAAACCGCTGGGATCCTTGACCGCCTGGATACCACCTAACCATCAGCAGCAGCATAAGTGAATTAGACGTTAAAATCTCCAGTTTGATGTTGTCATGCTGACCTTTTCTTAAAAACGTGATAAAATAAAACGGCTTTATATTTTTCTCAAATTTTGAGTTTTGGTAACAATTATCTCACTCCCATTATCACACACCACCAAGTCCTGTGTGGATTTGGTTGTGCAAAACTGAGCTTTTCTATAACACAAATATCAGTTTAGCTGAAGAATATTTATATTTTATTAATTCAAAGCACTATCTAACTTTACATTACTGAATGTTGTTTCCCAACTGTGCACTGGCTAGTTAAGCTTTTTTTGTGAAAAAAAAATGTAAAGTAAACTAACTGTCTTCACTCAGTAACGTGAGCAATCTCTATTTTGACGAGGTGCATTGTTTGAAGAACTTTTCCAACTCAAACTATCATCTTTTCTAAATGGCCGTAATTTATCTGTCTTCAGCTATTTTACAAATGATGCTGACACAAGACAGTGGAGCTAAGAAAGCAGAAGAAAACCTGAATGGAAGCCAAGAAGTCCAACCTGGGAGTTGGGGGAAGGAATGTATTTCATTTAGGAGTGAGGAGTTCAGCGTGTCATGCCACGATACAAAAAACATAAGTGGCTGAGTGTTTAGATGGTATAATTTAGCCCGACTGCTTTTCTGCCTCATTTACTGCTGAATATGAGCGCAGCTAAGCTCTTATCAACAGACTCTTTTGTTGAGTTTTGATAAGACATCATTGTATAAACATCTATTTTATTATTAATAATAATATTGGAGCTTTCCATTAACAAACTGTAAAAAAGTGTGCGCGTGTGTGTGTGTGTGTGGGGGGGGAGTTGTTAAAGTGGTGTCTACATTTGTTCTGCAGCCCCCAAGAACTAAGCATGCCTGGTCCATAATTTGAAATAAAATTAGTACTTACTACCAGAAATGAAGAAAATTTTGGACTTTTAGCAGAGATTTGTCTAAAAGAGATTATCAATGTTTAGTGATTCAGACCTTCATCTACGCCACTCGTGATGCTCAGCAATCATTATGTTTTTTCCAGCCTTAGTAAATATCTGTAAAAAGCTTTAACATACAATAAAGCTTTTAAGTCAATACTAAAAAAAATAAGTATGAAAAAATAACTTTTTGTAGGAGAGAGGGGGAAATTAAAGTTCAGCTGCAGTGCAGAATCTTGGGATCATCAAGACTCCATAACAACCACTAGACTCTGTCTGCATGCATAAAACTGTTTCTTAACATGATAAAAAATTGTTTATATTAATGTACTTAAATTAAAGTTTGGGCTTCAATTGGACTTGGAGAAAAAGTGTGAAATTATACTGCAGTAACATATAAATATGCCAACAAATGTTTGTTCATTACTGAACAAAGACATGCAAATGTGGGAGCAGTGACAAGTTCAAGGACATCTTTTGAAATGTTCAAATTATAACACAGATATTAGGAAAAAAACAAACAAAACATACTTAAATCAAAAGTCAATCTGCACCAGAAACCCTTTGGATTTAAAATATTTTTAGAAATGATAATTAAAAATCTGGATTTTTAGTTGCTATTCATTCATCACCACATTTCTGTTTCCATGCAACATGTAGGATGATTATTAAATGTGGACATTTGGCCACTTTTGTCCTGCTCGTCACACATGGCCAGAGGGCAGATTAATTGACCCCAGGGCCCCAGTTTGGCATTGCTTTGCAACCTACATGTGCAGACTAGCAGACTCCTGGTTTTGTTGTGCGTTTTGCTGTGAGAAAGGTCTCACAGTCGGGATCTAAATGTTGACCCACTATGCTAATAGTAAACACCAACCAAATGCCCTAACAAGTAAAAGAAAAATAAGCAGAGAACATCCATCTGTCTTTGTAATGAGCCTCTTTTACTCTCTCTCTTCCTTCTTTACTTCCCCTTCCTCTTCTTTACTTCCCCCACCATTGAAAGCTTCAATGGTGGTTAGTGTAATAATTTAACATCGGAACATAAAGCAGAAGGCCAGGACAAGCAGCAGCTCAGAGTTCATTCAAATGTTTGGTGGAAACTTAGCTCAGGATTGGTCGTTCTCATTCACTCAGCCACAGGGCTAAAAAAAAAACCACAAGATTTTTTTGTCCACGTTGCGGATTGCTTCCACTTTCATTTGTTGTATTTGTGAATTTGAGCCCAAGCATTTTCTTTTTTTTTTCTTCCCCCCCCTGCATGCTCTCCGATATTTAGAGTCAGGACCAAATGAATAGGAGGGTCATTTAAAGCAGCCAAAGCACTAATACATCTGCTTTGGCTCGGTCTTGTATCCATTTTCTTTTTCTCTCTCATGCATGCATGCAAACACAGAATTAGCCAAGTGCCAGCGATACTAAGCCAAAGCCCGGTTATGAGGTAGTGCATGGCAGCGCTCCACTAACCCTGGTCCAAACAGAGCCACTGCATTTTCAGCTCCGACCGCTACCGGTGACTCACCAGCCTCTGGATCTGTTAGCAGATTAATGCCTTGTGGACTTGCACTGATTGACTAGAGTAACCACACTCTCTCCGCATTCCAGAGTTCGCTTGTAACCGAGACTAATCCTGTAAACCCTAATAGATATTATCACTTCACTCTGAAACCCACATGCTGTTTAATTAAACCCGGCTGCTCTTGTTCGTAGCCAGGCAGTGGTTGGGTTTTCGACAGCGCTGCCAGTCAGATTCCATTGACCAATCAGAACTTGTTTACTATTCAGTGTTTCATAATCAACGCAGCCTAAAAACCAATCCCTCTCAATATTTGCCCAGAATGTTAGTATTCCCTGATTTTTTTTCTTCTTCTTGCAGTATATATTTTTGGGTGACTATGCCTGTTGTTTCAGAAGTCTGCTTTTCATTGGGTTTATGAGAGCAACTGTAAATTCCTGAGTGCATTGTGTCTCTCACTGGTCTACAGTCTTTTTTTTTCTTTAATTCCTCAGAATTGGACCTCCTTTGGTTTAACTGACTGCCAAACACTTGCCTTGGCACTTCCTTTACACTTTGGAGAAACCTCATCAGACCTCTGAGCAACAGTAAAAGGTGATAATTATCAGCTGCAGCTGATGATGGCTCTGAAGGTTGCGGGTGCCATTACCGTAGAAGGTTTCTGCCTTGATGGACACAAGCGAGTTTTACTGGTTCAACATATGCAATGAAGAGACAAAAACCTTACTGTAGACTTTATGCATTTTTTCTTTTCCTGTGCTTTCATTCCCTGTTATTCCCTGTTAATAGATAAAATATTTCCCCTAATAAAGTGCTTTAAAAAGGTTAGACACAAGAGAGAAGTTACACAGTGCCTTTCATGCTTCTTGAACATTTTCACATTTTGTCCTATTACACACACAAACTGCATTAACACTGAGATTGCATGCGGCAAGTAGTGTATGAATTAGAAACAAAACAGAAACTTTTTTAATTTTTACAAACATCTTAAAAGTGTGGCATGTAAATGTATTGGTAGTCTCCTTTACTCTGACAACCCAAAATAAAATCTAGTGCAATCTGTTGATATTAGTCTGTGGGATTTCAGAATAGATAAAGAAAATGAAGGAATGGTTTGACCCAAGTTCAAAACACAATGAAACCTGATACTGACAGAATGTGTGTAAATTTCTGAATTTAAAGAAAATTACAAACAAATTCTCAAAAAAAAATGCTCAATAGGGTTTTTAACATTTAGCTAATTTAGATAATCTTAGTAATTCTGCCTAATGTAAAACAAGAGATGTTTGGTCTGATTTAACTTCAGAAAGTGAGGAAAAAAATGTAAATGTCGTTTTACTTGCACTTCCATCTTCAAATGTATCCCCAAAAGGCTTGTTTGAGTTTACGGTTCTTTAAGGTCTTGTCTTGAAGGGAGGAAAAAAAAAACATAAAACACAACACTCTCCAGATTTTTATTTATAAAACAAAAAAAAACATGTTCTGTGACATTCCTTCAGCTCTACAAAACGTAAAACAAATGCTTCTTCAAGACACTGTATGTGCTTTTAGTAAATGTTGCTTTGAAAAAGGATTAATCTAACAGAAGCAAGGATAAGATGACAGCAGTGAGAATAAATGAGTGAGCAAGTTTCTTTCTAAAGCTCATGCTTTTTTTTCCTGGTGTGTGCATGTTTGTGGCCTGCAGTCTTCAGCACGAGCGGAGAGGAATGGCAGGGTACAGGGTCTACGGAAACTACATCACATTATGAGGTAGAGTGTGTGCCTGTGATAAATTGGCTGAAGAACCCTTTTTAGACATCTGTTAATGATTTTGCCAAAGTGTACTGGGGACAGCGATGGGGTAAGTTTCACTGTAACAACAGAAGCTGCATTGTGCTTTGCCTAAATTAAGTTCATTATATATTTTTTTGTAAGGCAGGAGGACTTTTGGCTCTTGGAGATGTGTGTATGGTTACCATCACGCAGAGTGAAATGTCAGGGCACTGTGTCACCATGTGAGCTAGTGTTCGTGACATTTTCCCGTTGCATTGTGAACACACAATCTGGAAGGGAGAAAATACAAATTTTACCAGTCATTCCTCATGGAAGAAAAATAGCACCCAAAATAATGTCTGCCCAGCAACAGCTGTCTAAGAGATACAAGTCAAAGGTCGGAACAGTCCAGAGAGGATATGACATTTGAACTTTAAATCTGTCCTGCAGACACCACGCTTATTGGTTGGACCTTGAGAGTCAGATCTATATATCAAGTTTGATTTTAGTTTTTAAAAGATTTACTATCATTTTTTGAAATAAGATATGCAATATTGCTGGTAAACTTACAAGCAGAGGCAGTTAAACACTAAGTGATGCACCTAAAATGAAAGCTTTGATTTATTTTTGATGTAAATGCAATGGATCGTCAAAGTCCTGAGAGCAAAAGTGAGGAGTTGTGTGTCCAACAGTCGGTCAAAACCACAAGATACTTCACAGACTCAATAGCATTAATATCTCAGGACCACTTAGATTTTGGATTTGCATAAGGTCAGATTTTTGTATTTAAATCTGTGACACTTTGCACCATTGAGGAAATGTTAACCAACAAATTATTACCCAAATTCTACAGACAAAACAAAGATGATGCTTTCTAAAATGTTTTTGATGTACTGAATCAATCAACAGGTTGGGTAATAAATCACTTAGTTTCATGTTACCCTGTGCACCATGTTGGAGAAACATTTCCACAGCATAAGAATTAAAACAAAACCCTGTACAGGCTGCCAGAGATTTACACAGATTAAGACGCAAAATGATCCTTGTAGATATTTTTGTTTGCTTGTTTTGTTTTCCACAGGCACTCAAGTGCTGCATAGACAGTTTCACTTTTACATATAAAGAAAAAACTAAACAAAGCTTTTTTTTAACCCTAACTTGAAGAAAAGGCTATAAAAGGCATTCCATGGAAATCAGCCACTTTCCCTGACATATGATCCCGAGTGGAAGAGAAAGAGAAAGCATGAATGGCAGATTTATTGAAAGAGAGGGGTTGGAGGTGAAAGGAGGTTGAAATGGAGGCAGGAGGGAACATAAGGCTGTGGAGAGTAATGGTATGGAGCAGAATGAGAATTTGGGTCCTGATAGCTGGAAGTGCATCACTAATCTCACCTTTCTCTCAACCCATACAAACTCACTCCTTCATCCTAATTTGCATTCAAACAAAACTTTTCCACTGGAAATCCAAGACCACATTCAGAGAAATGGTCCAACCATGTTCTGAATATATTAAAAAAAAGTTATTAAAGAGAAATAATGTCCTTACGCTTTTCTTCCCAGCAGATCTAAATCCACTTGTTTCTAAATACTGAAGTCTGAGCTGCGAAGATCAAGTCTAGTAAGGTTTAACATGCTTCAATATTTATTGTTCACATGATGCTGCTGGATTTTCTGTGACTTTGAACTTCTTAGAAAAAGAAACATTTTTCTTTGTATAACATTGGGTAAGATGTATAGGGCTGTTTCTGTGTTGATGGTTTGGTTGGTAAAACCAAACACACTGATAATTGTGGAATGTAACTGATATTGCAGTTGGGTTCGTTTTGGGGTTAAGACGATCTTTAGGCTGGAGCAGGGTAAGACTTTTTCTGGTTCTCAAGGTCTCCACCCTTATATGTTTATATGTATTCCTACTTGAAAACATCAGATTTACAGGGAGAATTGTTTAGCAAACATAGTCAAAGCCTGAGAAGAACAAAGACCCAACCATTTAAATCAGACGTATTGGAACACATACTGTACTTGTTAGGCACCCGCTGTTGGAAACTGGACTTGGCTGTCTCTGGCCTACACTCAGGTTCAGGAATGCAATTTCTTACCTGGTTTTCAAATTTCAAATACCTGGTTTTTGCAAATAAAAATCCAAAAACTCTGACATGCATTTTTGTATGTAGCCCCAAAACTTTGATACCAGACAATACAAGTGTAAATATAGGTGGTCTGTAATTGACTCAGAGGTTCTTTAGAAAATATTAGTGTTCAAAATGCACAATGGAGGCCAAGGAGCACATCAGAAAAGGGTCCGTCATGAAGTTGTAATGAAGTGTAAGCAAAGAGAGGTTAACAAAGAAATATCCAAGCTTTGTACTGAGAGCATGATTTGTTATCTAAAAATAAGATCCCCATGCAATTGCAAACCCGCAAAGACATAACTGTTCACCTTAAATACAGGACAAAGAGGGTCCATAAGATTTGTTCTGAACTGGAAATAAATGTTTCAAAAATAGGCTTCGTGAAAGAAAACAATAAGAAACCTCATTTGCAATTTGGAACAATCCAAGTAAGAAATCAAGCAAATATGGTGGAGGGTTCTCTTGTCAGATGAAACCTGAATAAATGTTTTCTGGCTAACATGCAAAATGATGTATGTGGTTAAATTATGCTGTGGGCATGGTTTTCTCAGCGGTGGTGCTGGTAAGAGTTGACAGGAAGATGGTTGGAGCAACAAACAGAAATTCAGTTAGAAAGTAAAAAAAAAAAAAACCTTTCAGATATGAGAGGAGGGTCACCTTCCAGCAGGATAACTCTAAACAACTCTAAACATGGTAAGAAATAAAATAGTTTGATTTGAAACGTACTGCATCTATGTGTTAGAAGGGTTGAGTGATTGAGTGATATTTGTGGCCTGGAAATGCCTGGCCACAAATATAGGTAAATATATATATTAATATTATGTATCCGTTTTGTTCTACAATGACTTCATTCTTTACAAGAAAAAAGGAAAATAAAATAGTAAAATACTTTGAAAACTTTATTTTGCTTTCTTTTTGCATACTGACTGCCCTCAGGAAGAGACGCAGCTCTACATGGATGGAAATTATTACTTTTTTTTGTGCTGAATAGTGTAATGATTATGAGACTAGCATGGTTGAACAAGCACAGAGAAAAACTACAACTTCTGTGAAGCCAAGTTAGGAAACGCTCCACAATGATGCAATAAATTAGCCCTTTAATCTACTGTTCAGCTTCATGCTAACATGTTAATGCTCTCCTTCTGTGTGAGGGTTTATGCTGCTTGAGCTGTGACTTACAGCATGCTGCTGTTTGTTTGGAGGTTCAAAACCACAGAAAACATCCCCAGATTGCGGCAGCTATATAGGACTTCTGATTGCAATCTGAAGTTAAACCTGAAGCGCTTGTATGCTTCTTCTTGTCCGACGTAAACAGAATCTCTTTCGCTAGAGCCGCATACAGTGACATCATTTTAAAAAGAGCCACATTTGAGTCTTTTTTTTTTTCGTCATGCTTTTTCATGCTTTCTCTCACCACCCATCTGTAACGAGGCCTCTTTGTGGGAAAGTTTAACATAGCTATGGTTGGAGGCACCAGCCAGCGTGGCCTCAACTGGGTTTCCTGATTTTCTTTTATACCTAATTGCTCACCGCATATGTGACAAATGATGCCAGATGCCACAATGAAGAGAAATCCAGCGCTCTGAGATTTATGAGCTGCAGTTTGCCTTATTTATAGAAGGCTTTTTGCTAGACCTGACCCCCGGGAGTCAAGAGTGACTGGAGCAAGTTGCAAATTAGACTGTGGCACGTGTGATCCATTAAATACTCTAGGTAGTGTGAGGGAAGGACGGCGCTCTTCAAAGATTCAACTCGCTTGGCTTGGATCTCTTAGAAGAACCGGTCCTCACGGGTCTCAGATGATTTTGCACTAAGTCTCAATTAGAGCTTTTAATTCTACCTTGATTTAACAGTTATATACAGTTTTGTGTTCATCGTTAAAAAAAGGTTTACTGTTTAATAGTTTATTCAGACTTTTAAAACTCAAAATATGCTAACTTTTAAATCCGGCTTCTATGTTTAAGTCACTCCATATCATTGGGGCGTACCGCAGACTTTATTTTGATCTGCACATTAAAATAAAGACCCACCCTTGACTGCATGGATCGCCAACAGCAATATTATTATTAGTCTATGTTATTCTTAAAATAGTTGTTTAGATCAGTCTCTATCTTGCCTATAAATAGGTATCGGCTAGAGCAGTCGCAGTTTTTAAAGTGAAAGAGAAATAAAATTTTTTGAAAATATTACTTTTGCATGATACATTTTTTTTGTTTGCTTGTTAACTAAAAGCCTAACTGACTAAAAGCCTCTCAGAATATGATGCATTCGAGAGCGAAATTACACTATTTAACAAAAGGAATAACAAACTCCTGTTTGATGTCATTTTGTTCTGCTAGCTCATAAAGAGTAGCATGAGAACTGGTCCAAGTGTATTTTGCTATTAATAAATGGAATTCATGAATTCAACTCAGTGACTCTTCTTCAATCTCATACATCAAGAACTTAACATGGATAATTCTCCACAACGATCAGATTGATCAGGTTTTCACTTTCTTGTCTCATTTAAATGTTTCTGATCATAAGAAACAACAGTAGCCAGAGTAAAACTTAGTCTTCAGATGGTTTTTTTTGTTTACGAAGGGATTCAGGTCTTATCAAGGACACTGAATGAGACACAAAGAAGCTACAAACAAATAGGAAATGAGTGACAATGATATCAGTGAAATGCAGATAAAGTACTGACTATTTTTAAATTGCTCCACAAAACATTTTCCTAAAATAAAAAAAGCATTTATTTAAAACTTTATATAAAGAATCTTTTGAAAATCATATTAGCTTCCCAGGATTAATTGTAGTACAAAGTTTCTATGTAATTCATGATAATACTGTCGAATGGTAACAGTCTTGTTTGATGCTGCTGTTTTCTGCCGGGTTTTTTTTTTACCATTCCTCTTTTCACTCAGGTATTCAGGCCAGAGGTTATTGGCATCCATCGCATTCAACTGCTGCCCAGATGAGTCCTGTAATACTATGTCCGCTCTGCTCAGCTCACAGGAAATTAACTCAAGTTTAAACTCAAAAGCTCTGTTGACTGAGCTCAACTCCAGGTTAAATAATACTGGAGACGGATATGTGATGAGATATTCACGCTGAAGCCTGAAGTTGACAAGGAAAAAAACATATTAAAAAATATTGGCAGTAAAAACTCTGTCTGCATGTAAAAAGAGATTGATAAAATATTGAAAGCATCTTCTAACAAATGCTTGCATGTGTGTGTTTCTGGGGCAAATAACCCAGAACATGTTGTCAATTGAGCCAAACTAATAAAAGCCTTCATCACAGTACTTATAGCAAAATAAAAGGTCCTTTTTGGCGCGCATTTCCTGCCAAAAGCTCCTGTTTTCTTCAGTGATTTTCACCCCAAAGAGCAGTTTATTAATCACAAACTCAACACACGTTCACAAAAAACAACGATTTACAGAGTTTATACAATAGGCCTCCCCTAAGTTCTGAAGTAAATCTTTTCATACATGCATGTTAACAGCTGTAGTGAAAATGTTTAATACAAGCAGTTGTTTCAATGCTTTTGGTTTATTAATCTAAACTTACCGAAAGGTTACAGAGCATAGCAAGGGTCTGTTTTATTAATCAGGGTTGTCAGCAACAAAAACCTAATGATAGTGGAAGAAGAAAACCAGCACAGAAAAATGAGTTTGTGGTTAGGACCCTTAGGTGAATAGTGTGCTATAAGCTTTATTTCCAAGATGCAACTTTCCATCTAAGGTCTTCATAGACCACAAACCTGCATTAAGCAGTTCAGAGAATCCTGAAGCATAAAAATATCCTCTATTGAGCCTCCTCTCTTCCCCTGCAAGGAAATATTTCAGGAGCTTCAGTGGCCAGAGGAAGGATGCAGTGTTAGCTGACAATTTCTTGAGAAGGTATTCATACCCTTTCATTCTTTCACATTTTGTTTTGTTGCAGTCAAAAAAATCCAGTTGGTAGACCAACACAAAGAAGTGCAAATTATGGAACAGGAGGAACCTGATGGATGGTTTACAAAATGTTTCACAAAAAACTTAAAAATGCTCCTGTAGTTTTGTAGTTTCTGCAAAATATTTTGAATGACGGGTTGTGTCCCCTACATGAGTTGACCCAATTTACTTGTTTTGGCTTACTTTTAGTAATCATTTTCCATTTTTCTGAGTTACCACTTCTCCCAAAAAAAAAAAGCCATACTGGTGAAGCATCTTGTTAGGTGTGTCTTATGCATTTCCTTTTTCTGATGACGGATGAACAGTGCTCTATGTGGTGCTCATAGGTTGGGATATCATTTATTACGTAACCCTGCATCAAACATCTCCTCTGTGGTTCTTGTTCATCACGATGCTGTTTGTTCCTTATTGTTTTCCAGAAAACACCAGAAAACCTTCACAGGACAGCTGAGTTTACAATGCCTGGAATCTACTCTCTCTACCTACATGAATGTCTTTATTGGTTTTGAACATAAATCATTACCATGAACAAATGACTGTTTGATGTTTCATAACAAAGTGAAGACTGGTTTCTACAAAATAAGGACAATTTAATGAAAACGTATAAAGAAAGTGATTGCATAAATATTCACCCTCTCCAAGTCAGTATTTCTCAGATTAACTATTGCTGCAAGTCAATGACCCGATCGAGTTAAATAAAATTAAATTGAAACTTTTTAATCTATTTTGGATAAGTAATTGAGTACCTATACCGTGTGGAATGTATTTCTGTTTGTAAAGTAATTTGACTTCTGAAGGCAGTTGCACTTTATTTCTTTTGGTTGGGGTGTAAATACAAACCATTTCCACACTTATATTATTATTGAGGCTATTACTGTTAAAAATAATAATTTAAGCCATCTTTCCATTTCCTCTCATTTCACATCCATGCACTTTCTTTACCTGTGACCTGAGTTTAAAGGTTATAAATATGAAAGGTTATGTCATATGACAAGAATTCATGTATAAAAAACATGAGCTAATGCTCTCGGACTCCAATTTCACTCTAAGTTACTTGTGATGGATATTGACATGAGCAGCAGTTACCTTCCTTCTGGTCAAAGATACCTGGAATGGTCTCAGATTGTCATGTGAGCTTCAAGTGAGCAAAGGGAAATAGGAAACGACTGACTTAGAGAGTTATTAAATCATTTTAATTTGCAGCAGTTGCTTTCCCTTTAGTTGGTATTGACTTTGGATTGATGGGAAAATGTCCCACCGAATTTAGGACTGTTTATGATACTAGGAAAACAGATGATTCACATTACAAATCTATTATGCAAATTTTGCACATGAACATTGTCAAAACACTAAAAAGGTCAAGACGACAGCTCTCAACAGGCTTCTTTTTTTTACTACATAACAGCATCTGAAATAACATATCTGACAGGAACAAGTCCAAACTCTTTAAGATCCTGTTCCCATCATCCGTTCGAGAGGAGACCTTTGACAGAAAAGCTACGAGTCAAGCAGCTGGGCCTCAGTCAGTTTGACCTTCAAATCTGACTTTGGGAGCATTGTAAGCCAAAGTAACATGTATAAAACTTTCCAATTAGTGGGTTGGATAGCTGGATCTACTCACCCAAGCATAACCCCCCCCCCCCAACCCCCCAGGATGGATTCAGTACGAACACATAATTGGGAATGATGTAAAACATACAGGAGTTTTCCAAGTCAGCTGGAAAAGGAGAAAAAAAGGTTCATGTAGAGGGAATGAACACACCGAGTCCAACATATATGATTGTGTTTGGTTGTACTTTTGAGTTGATCAAACTTGTTGAGAAGAATTTAAGATGCTTGAAGGGATTTGTTGATTATTCTTTGGATAATGTGCACTGAGTTGCAAGAACAACAGAATAGGAGGTATAGGCATTATCTAAGAGACAGAAAAAAACCCCAGCAAACTTGCGATACACTCAGTGAACCATTGCGAAGCTCTGGTCTGATCAGCTCTCTGGAAGAGCAGAACAACTAATCACAAACACACACCGGGTGTAAAGTCACTGTGCTTTCTTAAACATATCTGACTAATTACAAAGAAATAATGTGAGGTGGAGAAGAGAGGCAGGTAAGAACTTACATTATCACACTGTAATGTTTTCAGGTCACCCACCGTCTAAAAGTGATGTATTACATGAACAAATCTCTTCTCAGAAGCAGTGTTGTGTGAAACTAGATGATTTCTTTGTATAACCAAGAAGATTAGCCTAGATTTTCAAATTGTTTTATAGTCTAGGTCTTCTTCACAATAAATTTAGGTGCAGAGTTAAAAGCTGACAGCAGCAATAGCTTGCGGTAGGTCAGTCAAAAGTTAAACTCATGCAGACTCTGCAGGCCCAAAATTGATTACATTTTCTGGCATTTGGAGACTTTTTTACCATCTGCTTTTATGGTGAACTTGAACAGCCAGACCTGGCAATGTTGGTGATTGTTTTGAATTGGTCTCCACTCGCAGATTCTTTTCCATATGGAACAATATCTGATTAAAGTTTTCTCTCTTTTTCTGGTTTGTTTTAATGCTTTTGAGACTTCTGGTATTTTTGGAGATTGTTTTATTTTCCTGACATTTCTTTACACAAAAAGATTACAAATCAATCATAATGAAACCATCTGACAATCTGTTGAAAAGTTAAAAGTTGTTATCCATCTTTTACTGACTGATTATTAGTTGTGGTTTTTTGGGGGTGATTCCATTTGAACAACTACTAATGTTACACCAAGTGAGTGAAGCTGAAACCCCATAGCGTCTTTGCTTTTCTGCAAGAAATAAATTCCTGCATTATGATGGGGTGCTGAAGCTAGAAAGGGAGGCGAATCGCCTGGAATATGTGGAAACAAACAAACCGAAACTCTATATGTATAGAAAGCATTTCAGGACTCAATATTTAGACCCAGCTTTGCTTTACAGACGGATAAATAATAGTCAGAACATTTGGAAAGCGAAAGGGAGATTTATTATTCTGAGTTTATGGCCCCATTAGGAGTTGACACTATTCAAACATCCCAGTGTGAATATGGTGAACATACAAAAGCCAGCTGACAAAAAGACAGCACATATAGTATCTCCACAACTTTTTAAGATAGAGTGGCTCATTCCTGTTGTTTTTAACCCCAAATTGCGGGAAAGAGAACCGACAAATCACAAAGCAGCTTCCACCACCAAAAGGGAAAGAGGAACAGGAAGTGGGGCCAATTTATTTGATTGATTTATTTTAGTGGGACCATTTAAAGTGATGGACCAACACTAGTCCTCATTCCACACTGTTCCCAGTCCAACACCCCACTCAAACCACAGTAAGAATCCCAAACCCGCTGACCCTGAGTGAGAGGAACCTTGTTTAAATAACAGTAATCCTTCCTCATCATCTCTGTTTTGCAGTTGGAAAGATTTCAGAAGGAGCGAGGGGGATAAAAAAAAGGAAAGGTAAAGATCGTGTCTGACACACATGGAGAAAGTTATGACGGCTCCCATTCCTATGCAGTGCTAACACGAGACCAACCAGACGGGTGTCGTGGTTCCTCTGTGAAAACACACAACCTGTACAGCTCATACCAGTGTGAGCTGTGGAAAACGCCTGACTGAGAAGCAATAATATTTGACCACACAATACGCTAACGCTCAACAATTTGCCTCACTGGTTTAATCTTCAGGGACGGAGAATAATAAATGAATTCGAATTATAGTTAATCTCAGAAAGAAAGAAACACATTTTTATTATAGATTCAAGTTCCAGAACAAAGAAATTATATTTTTTTGTTAAATGTCAAAAATGATGTGATTCAGAAACCGTCCATCCATATATTTATTTTTATTTTATTTTTTTGACATTTGACCAATTCTTGCTGGACTGCTTGGCGGTCGGTGGTCAATAACCTAGAGGCAGGGTACATTCTGTACCCATCACAGGGCAGCACAACCAGGAACGCAGTCGTAATTGAGGGCAGTTAATCTAACAAGCATGTTTTTGGACAGAAGCAGGAAGCCAGAGATCCCAAATGAACCAATGCACTCAGGGTTATAAAATGTTATGTTATGCTATGAAAACCTCAAAAAGAGTTGCTCAATCTATCATCTGAATACAAATTATGGCATATCTGCAAATGGAAGCATTAGCTAAGCCCAGAAGACAAATAAACAAACAGAAAGAAACTTGTGCCTACACTGGGAAAGCTGCAAGATTTTATAAATAAAGAAAAAAATACAAAATGAAAGGACAAGACGTCACATAAAAAGAAAGGAATGTTAAAGCTCAGGCCGATCTGCAGCAAACAATAATACTTAGCAGGAGTTTCTGCAGAGGTCTCTGTGAGTCTTATGTTTTCAGGGAGTTAGTTCCAGAACCGAAGAACTTAGAAACTAGAAGCTGCCTCCGCTTATTCAGCTCTGAACCCGGGAACACTGAGTGTTTCCAGACGACCCGAGGGGTCTGCATGGTTCATAAATGACCAGCAACCGCAAACTTTATAAGACATGACGATCCACCACCTAAAGCAACAGGATGAGGAAGGAGAGGATTAAGAATATATGAAGCCAAGAAGTCCTTGGTATGTCTGGAGGAGCTGCAGAGACCCACAACTCAGGTGTGACAACATGTCACAAAGAGAGATGTTAGTTCTGTAATATGTTGTCTGTGAGAGACAGGCAAAAAAGGAAACAATTAGAAATCCAATTAAAAATTTCGCAAGCGCCGTTGGTCGTTACATCGAAACACGATGGTGGCAGCATCATACTGTGGGGATGTTTTTGTTAAGGGACAGGGAAACTGCCCAGAGTTAACTAGAAGATGTTTAGGCCAAAATACAGCTTTCAAAAACCTACAAAATGTTTCTACAGGTTTCCAGTAGAACCTTCACCATAGACACGTAGCCAGGGCTGCAGTGAAGCGTATTGTATTCATGCCTGATTCCCTCCATCAAATTTAACTCACGTCGGGGAATTTCGCAAAGTAGATGGGGAAAATATTTTTATCTCTAGATGTGCATAGCCAAGAGAGACATAAAATTGAAACATTAAATTGCATTAAATTAAATTAAAGTTTATGGTTACAATTTAACAAAATGAGCAAAAGTTCAAGGAGTTCATAAAGTTTCGAAATACACTGGATTCACGCTGTCAAGAAGAAAAAAGTCAAGGCGTTCGGACTGATTGTGAGGCCGCAAACTTTAAACGAGAATTTGCGAGCTGTGTGATTTTTTTTAAACGAATAATATATTTAGTACTTTTTTATGATTTTCACTTGCAAATCATGTGTCTTTACATATTGTGGAAAAGTTGTAGAAAACTACTAAATGAAAGTTCATTATTATTTTTTCATTTACAAAATAGCCAATACTATCAGCAAACACCTCCAAAGGCTCATTAGGCTTAAATGCTTTAACACCTGTGTTTTGCTAAGCCAACATGCAAATGACCGTAAGTTCAACATGATGTTTCTGTCACTCATCTGAATTTATTGTAATGCTGTTGAAGGGAGAACGTCATACAGTGTGTCCCTTGTGTTGCTGCTGATGTGAAGTGTTTTCCTTCTGGCAACTCTGGCTGAAAGCTAACCGATGTGTTGTGTGTTCACGTGTGCATGATTGCGCACTCCACGCATGTGAATGTGCTAGTGTGTGTGTGTGTGTGTGTGTGTGTGTGTGTGTGTGTGTGTGTGTGTGTGTGTGTGTGTGTGTGTGTGTGTGTGTGCATGCCATCAGTCAGTGTACAGCTGGGCAAACCCAGAGGATTGCGTCAAGCGCACGGAGCAAAGAGCAGCCCCTGCCAGTAAACTAGTCTTTAATTGCTTTACAACTGAGAACACATTGCAGTGGAAACAAGGGGCTCATTGTGGGTCTGCGTTCATCTCAACACACCTCATATTTTCTGCCGACCACTGACCCCCGCTACCATTTATAATAAAACACAAAGCCAGCAATTAAAATGTTTGTATGCGCACTCACATGCAGACACCACCGAAACGCCTGCTTGCATCTCCATATGCATTTTTTTCCCCTCCCTGAACAGTAGAGTTGTGTGTTATTGTTTTCAAACTACACAGGGATTACAGGGATTTTGGTTTTGCTTGTTTAGTGATGTAGAAATTTATGCTTCTGTGATATATTCCGAAAGAAAGCTCTGCACGATGCATATGATGTCGTCATTTGAAAACAGTGATAGAGAAAATTGTGTGTGTCACATGATAGATTCAGGTTCTGGTGGTCTGGCTGTGATGTAAACCAGATGTGGTCTAAATGCAGACTTTCATACCAGCCGGAGGGTAAAAGAACCATGTGTGCATATATATATATACATATATATATATGTTATTTTATACATATATATGTATCTATGTATAAATACCAGGCCTGGACCTTTTAAAGAAAACATATAATTGCCACACTCTTTCTGAAAATTGTGATAACTTTCACGATTAACTCATATTTATGTGACGCTTCTTTTTCCTCTCTAACCTATTGCATCTCTGTGTGGTTTTCCAGATGCACCATGGCACACAAAAAGGCACTACAGAGGGTTATTAACGCTGCCCAGGAGATCACTGGCCACCCTCTTCCCTCCCTCTAGGACCTCTACAGCACCTGCTGTTTTAGGAGGGTATACAGCTTTCAGAGAGACAGCACACACACACACACACACACACACACACACACACACACACACACACACACACACACACACACACACACACACACACAGGACATCGTGTGTTTCAGCTGCTGCCCTCTGGTAAATGTTTCAGGGTGCTTAAAACACAAACAGGCTGAGGGATAGTTTTTACAACAGGTCCTGTTAAAAGCAGATATTTGGCTCTATCAGGTGTTGTTTCAGGGACGGACCAGGCACAGCAAATGTTTGTGAGATAGGATTTATTCTTAGAAAATATGTGCAGTGTTGCACCACACATCTCTGTTAATAGTCCTGTTGTGCCTTTATTTGTATATTATTGCATTTTAAAATGGAATATTTAGTAATTTACCAACTATTATGAGTTTTAGAATCTCAGCTACCAATAGAGCGTAAATTATACTTTTGAATTTAGATGTATCACACTTTGGATATAATAGCACACCAAATATTACTTCCAAAATGTCCTGTAAGATTGCAATGTTGCATGCATTCATATTAAGCCCCTTGCTCTTTCATTCCAAAATAACAGCAAATGAAAACAACCAGGTGCCACTTAATTAGTTAAACACATCTTCATTTGAGAAATTAAATCTCAGAATTGTTAGAGAGCATCGATCAACAAACTGCAAGCAGAGCCAAGAACACATGAGACAGATCAGAGATTAAGTTGTAAAAATGTTAGAAGCAAGTTGAGTTTATGAAAAAAAATACACTTGAACAAAGAACTGCTAGATTCATTGCTAAGTCCAGCTATAAGACACAACCGTCCAGCAAAACCAGAAGGAAGGCAATAAACGCAGAAACAGCCGTCAGGGGCCATGGGAACTCTGGGGAACCTGCAGAGATTGACACCTCATGTAGGAAGAAATGTAGACAGGACAGCCATTAACCATTCACACCACAAACATTGCGTGGAGAAGAAAACATTTGTGCAAGAAAGCCATTAGAAATTCTGTTAATAGCTTGCCACACAGTAGACACAGCAACAAACATGTGGCAAAAGATGCTGTGGTCAGATGAGATTAAAACTGAACATTTTGGCCAATGTGCAAAATACAAAATGTTATGTATGGCCCCCATCTATCCCTCTTCCCTCAGCCTAGCCAGTGAAATGTGGTGGTAGAAGAACTGTGCTTTGCTATTTGGAAAAGACAAGAAAACTCGTCAAAGAAAATAGGAAGATAGAAGGAAATCAACCCTGGATTAATGAAAGAAAAGCTGTTAGAGTCTGCAAAAGACTTGAGAGCCGCTGGGCAGAAGTTTGACTCCAGCCACAACAATATCCCTAAACAATCAGGCAGAGCATCAGTATTCTGGTTTAGATAAGAGTTTAGAGCTATGGTCCGTTTAAGTCCAGGTTTATATCCAATAAGGAAGTTCTAGAAGTCCAGGAAATCGATCTTTGAAGATATTACCCATCACACTGACTGACCTGAGCTGTTTTGCAGAGACAAATGACAAAAAATATTTGTCATTTGAAGAATGACAAATTCTTCAAATGACTTTCTAGATGTACCAAGCTGCTGCAGAGGTTACCAGAAAGATGTAACCCAAATAAATGCAGCTAAAGGTGGTGCAGCAAAGAACTGACTGAGGGAAACTGGGTACAAACACAATTTATTTTCGATTTTGTGTTGGTCTATTACCTAATAAACCTATGTAATACTTTGGCATTTATGGTTATAACATGACATAATTAGTTTAAAGAACAGGTTTTTCCAAGAAAAGGCCTCCTGGCAAATACCACTAAAAGACCTAATGTCATAAAGAAAGAAATCCTTCATGATGCAAAAAAATTATCTTAATTTAATAAAGCATTTCTGCTTGATTGAGATATTTTTGTGCACAATGCTCGCTGTGTTTGCAGCAGTCTAGATGCCATTCCCTTCCAAACTGATGTTTCCTCTTCCAGTGAGACTGCAGAAAACTCTGCTGAAGAGAAAGAAAAGAGTCATTCAGGCAGTCAGATGTTTCCATCTGATGAAAACAGGCAAGGATGAAATGAATAAATTGGCATTGTGAGAGTCTGCTCAGTGGATTTGCAGCTTGTATTTTGAGTCGGTGCTCTGATCTCGTTGCTCTCAGTTACAACACAAATAAACAACTAAATCTTTCTTATTAAACTGGACATTCAGATGGCTATTTCCTCTTCTAGTGAAGAAGAATTCATGTGTACAAATCACCAACCCACTGTTAATTATAACCTGATGCAGCGGGCCTGACAAGGAGCTTTCTGTATTTATCTTATGCGTCACTTTGCTTTATTTGCAAGCCAAAATTCTTGGCCACAGGTAGAGTGTTTGAAGAAAAATAATCCCTTGATTTTTGTACGTTAATTTGAAATTAAGCATTTGAGAGCTTGATTGCACAACACAAAGCGATATTGATTGGCCTGCTGTGAGTTACAATTATGTTTGCGTTGTAATTTTCTGGTGCACAACATTAGTTTATACTGGAAGCGAGAGCAGCAGACCTCCTAACATCATTATGTTGAAGCTTACACAGGATCAACTTTGCCAGCTAGCATAAATATTAGTATTCAAATCTCACCACATCATAAATAACAAGCATAGAAATGTTACAATACATCATGAGGCACTTGTCAAACAAGCTACAGGAGAAAAAAAAGAAGCTTCATCTGCTACCAGAGATTCATTGAAAATGAAAAATGACCTGGACTTTTGGCAGAAAACTGTAGATTGTTCTACTTTATTTTATTTTATTCTGTAATTATCAGTGAATGACCATCCATCCATCCATCCATGCAAAATGTAAGATTGATGGAGGATCAGGGCTTCATCATACAGCAATTAAACGGCTCTGACATTGAGCATGCTGCAGCAATGGGTTATTGATTATGTAATGGGAAAAAATAACTTTGACAAAACATGTCTCTGAATTGTTTTATAAACGAGTGGCATGCAATAGGTTGCTGAAGTAGTGAGACATTATAGTGGGACCTGTGGCAGTGGGTCCCAAACCTGGTCCTCAAGTCCCTGCGTGTTAGACGTGTCTCTGTCCCAGTACATCTGATTCAAATGATTGTATGACTTCCTCTGCAGTCACCAAATGTTAATCACCCAGTAAATTAAGTCAGGATGTTGGAAGCACCTAAAACACGCAGACCAAGGCCACCTGAGGACCAGGTTTGGGAAGAACTGACCTTTAGCTTCCTGGTAGTAAAAGATGAGCACATGTGCTAACAACCGGCTCATTCATCATTTGGTTGAGGACGTTTCAAATTTTGTAATCCAGTTGTATTTCACTCTGACAAGATTGTTCGTCCGATGCATATTAACTTCTAACTGGGGTGCTGTTGCTCTTTTTCCAAGAGCGGATGGCCTGCTCTTGTTTGAAGACCTTCCCTGGCAGTAAATATCAGTACATACCTAAGGAGAACAAGAGAGGTGACACAAAGGGGGGATAAGTGTGTGTGTGTGTGTGTGTGTGTGTGTGTGTGTGTGTGTGTGTGTGTGTGTGTGTGTGTGTGTGTGTGTGTGTGTCTGTGAGAACATTGTGAAATGTCGCTCCATTCCCACACCTGCCTCTTTATGACTTCATATCCTCAAGGTCCTATTGTGGAAACAGAAACGATTTCCATCACAGGAAGACCTGTTTGACCCCTGTGAAAACAGTGAAAATGTCCCCTCTATTTGACAATCCTAAGTGATTACAGTCATTCAGGGTTGGAATGTCACTGTTGGAAGTCCCACTGTAAGGTCTGGGCTGCGCTCTCTAAGATATTTGTTTGTGCTCTTCAGTCCGAACCGCAAGCAACCTAAAATGTGCAGTAGCGTGCTCAGTGGAAATAAACATGGGTGCTAATGGTTGAGCACGTGTTGTGATTTTAAAGCTGTTGTCTAACTGGATCCAGCAAATTAGCAACTTAATCCTCACGATCGTCGACTACGGTTGTTGCGCTCCTTCTTGTTTCCACGTTTCAGGTTGCAGAATAATGCACACACTCACATCTAGAGACAATTTAGAGAGACTGAATAACTTATCGGTCATGTTTTTGGACTTTAGGAGGAGACTGGAGTACCCACAGAGAAGTCACACATGTATGAGGAAAACAAGCAAACTCCATGGAGAACCCCAGGTCAGGATTCAAACCCAGGACCTTCTCGCTGCAAGGTGACAGAGCTACCAACTGTACCACTGCAGATATGCTTTGGTTAATTGTCATGTTGCAGGTTGTAGTGCTACTTCAGTTTCCATCTTTTCTTTTTTATATATACAGATCTTATATTTTCTTCAAGCTCCCTCAGATATATTATTGAATTCATAGTGGATTTTATGATGTTGAGCCATCCAGCTCCTGCATCCTCACACTATGGCACATTTGGCTCCATATGTCACAGCTGGTATTAAGTTCTGTTTCTGGGTTGTTATATTTGACTCATGCCAAACATGTCCTCTATTCTAATGTGCAAACAAGATGCTCTTATTTTCATGTACCCAAAGAAAATAGTTCTTGAATTGTAGTCTGCCTATAGGTGTAGCGATGGCAGTGGAGGAAATGAGCAAAGCCTCTGAGTCCATGTTGGCCACAATTTCAAATATCAAATTGACATGAACAGCCGCCTCTTTCGGCCTGGCGCTTCTCGCTTTGCAGTGGAAGATGGCATTTTCAGGTGATCTTCATATTGTCAAACTGGAGCATTACATATATCACAGGCAAACCTGTGTGATTGGGTGAAATTTAAAATTTAAATATAGAATCCACACCTCCAGGAAATAATTGTTTCTCAATAGCTGAAAGAAACGATTGTACACAAAGCAAAAAGCGTAGGACAATAGGCTGGTTTTTAACCGCTCAACCCCTTTCCAGACTCATGAATGCATTTGAACAGATTTAAACCGTTTTAGGCCACATCCCCTTGGTTACAGAATACCTGTTTCAGGTTTAGGTGTGAAAACACACTCTGCTCAACTATTATTTTGCCATCTCAACTTGTATTAAAAGAACAAATAAAAAAAAAAACTCTGACAAATACTTGAAGAACAATCACTATCTGTTTATCATGGAACTATGACCTCAAAGGGTTTTCAACTGTTCGAGAAGAAAGTCTAATAGTTATTGTCACATTTTCTTTAGCATTTTTTTTTGTTATAAAAAGGACTGAGAGTGACATTAATTCACAAATATGGCTGAATAGCAGACCAACTTACATTTACTTCACTTTAATTTGTTAAGGTTGTGATGGCTCACCTGAACTGAGTTGGACTCCTTATGAAACAAAGTTGCTTTTCGAGTCTGAAAATTGTTTAAAAATCTACTAGCTGTTGAGTAAAAAAGTTGGTTTCTCTTCATGTTCTGTACGTCTTCTTCACCGCTGCTCAAATGTTCTCTATTTGTACAAATCTAACGTTTGCGCTGTAAAAAAAAACAAAAACTGTTGGCAAATGTTGGGAACAGTTCATTTAAAGGCCAGACAAATGAAACTAATTGCGTTGTGTCCCGTTTTGCCAAATTTGACTCATTAAATTTGTCTCTCATCACTGCAGAACTGTGTGCAAAGACTGCAGAACAGGATGCCAGTCATTGAGAAACACTGTGCGACAAAGAGAATAAAATATCACAACCTGTGACGAATAAAGCACAACCTGTTGTCACTGTTTAACTGACACTCGAATATGTCCTCCATTAACAAATGATCAAAGCCTCCAGAAAGGTTTGATGCATCTGTTCTGATATTTAAAATCAGGTTATGTAGAGCAGATGAGGATACTTTACTAAAACTACTCACAGATGTGGCACACAGGATACTCATTAGGTACTGGGATACAAAACAAAAGAGAAAACCAAACCATTGTTAAAAAAAAATCCAGATGTATAGTTACCAACTCTGTTTAAGTTCTAAGCTTGACTATTGTGCATGTTCAGCATTATAAGAGTAAAGAATATTTGCATGCACTTTCAATTCTGCCAAATAAAGCAAGAATCACCTTAAAAAATTGCCCGTATTGATTTAAACTTAAACTAAATGTAACATCTGATAAACAGATTCTGCACCTTTAGATAAATTACAGCCTTCTCTCACCCATCTGGACCGTTTGTTTGCTCAGACCTCTGTAAAAAAATCCTTCCCTCCTTTTCTTTGAAAAGCAGTACTTCGGTGCACCACTGCTTGCCAAACCGGCCAGGTTTTGAACAGCTTCTTTTAGCGCTGATAAAAGAAACCAGGACATGATTTCACACTGCAAGGCATGCCTTGAGATAAAACAAAGGAATCTGAAGGGACTATCAATCAAACCTTCTGTTTGAGGCTCTGAGTTCATTTTTATTCGCCCTTCTACCAGTTATGAAACCTGAGTCCTCAATACCTGGTTGAATTTGAGTGGCTTTTGTTCAGTGGTCAGGAAGTTGACCACTTGTGTGATGTCTCTTGCAAACTAGAACTACGGTTTTCTCTTTCACATCAACATGCAAATGCAGAGTAAATAGACAAAGTTCAATGATGGACAGTCAGCACGAAGGTGAGAAGGATATTGCCAAGCAGCCGTTTAACGAGAAGATTAGACGGTCACTTCTTCCATGCCTGTCCTCTTTATATGGCATTGACTGTATTTTTCATCTGAACATCCTTTCATAATTCAGTTGTGAATTATTAAATTAGCTAATACTCAGATCAGAGAATTAGCTAATACTCTCATCTGAGTATTAGCTTCTTTGAATGTCCTGAAATTACAACAAAATTCACAAAGTATTGTTTAGGATTGTAAGTGATAGACCGACAAAAAGTAGCAAATAATTGTGAAACAGAAGGAAAAGGAGGCAAGATTAACATCTGCCCCAGACTTGAGGTTTTTACAAGCAGTGTAGCTTTTTTAAGCTTTACATCCTTTTCAGGTTAATTCTGAATCACTTTGTGTTTTATGTATGGATATCAAATTAAGATTGTGTGAATATGGAGGCCACACTTTCACATTTTCCTTTGTAACAAATTACGGAACTATGTAAAAGACCAGAGCTGTATCGTGAGAAAATGTGAATCAGTTAAAGGAGATTTAATATTTTCTCAAGGCAGCATAAAGTTTTCCTTGAGCTTCGAGCATTCGGTTTTCAATCCTCTGTTGATTTAAGTTAAAGTTTCAGGTTTAGCTTCAATTTCCGCATCAAAACACCTTGTGGAGGGTTGTAAAAAACCCTTCTCTTTTTACCACTTTGCTTGGATTGCAGACATTTTATCCTGGGTCATTTCTCTAATTTCTCTAATTTATAGAGCAACAAAGCCTCTTTGATCAAACATTAGCACCTAAAATAAGAAGTTTCTCCTGAAAACCAAGAGGCACAGAGGGCAGTAAAGCCTGATTTTGAAAATCAAACAGAAAGGCAGGATAGCACAAGCAGGTGGCCGGGTGTGCAAGTTCACCGAAGATCTTGTTAGGATATTTAGTGACTGACTGCAGTGAAGCAAGGAGGAAGTCTATTGTGTCCAGCTCTGCAGCATCTCAGCAACACACATGGTGTTTCACATTGGGATATATTTCATGCACAGCTGCTAATGTAGGAGATGAAGAAGGAGGGGGAAAAAATGGGCAAAGGCACAAAATCTTTAAGAAATTAAGGAGGGGGAAAATATACAAGAAAGAAAAACAGGGCAACAAAAGAATAAAATAAGAATAAAGTAAAATCTTTTAATCTGAACTTTCTCTGTATTGATGAGGGAAAACAAATAATAAAAGCAGTGACCAAATGACGCTGCCACTCTGTTCCCTCAGCACATAGAGTGAGTTAGGGTGGGATATGCAAATGCCGGCTGTCTGCCTGCCCCTTTCGAGGCTGCAGAGCAGCACGCTGCTTCTTGTACTCACACACACACCCTCACTCGTGCAGAGAGCCGATTGCCGGGAGGGTCGTGCCATGTCGGCAGGTCTTGAACAATCTCGCACGTGTGTATATGGAGCTTGAATTTTAGATGCTTTCTTCCCTTATCTTCTTCTTTCTTCTGCTCTCCTCTTCCTCCTCTCCCATCCTCTCGATCACCTTTGGGTTGTTTTCCTTGCCTTCTTTCCCTGCCCTCCCCTCTTCATCTTCTAAGCCTTTCTGACTTGCATGTTCGTTGTGCTCAGACCTTTTTTTGCATTACTTGGAAAATTGAAAGTGCACACGGGACAGGATGCTATAGCAGTTTGGGCTCCATGTCTCCTTCAGGGTCCACTAAAGAAAACAAGACTCCAACTCGTGGCAAGAGATGACTTTATATACAGTTATGTGGAACTAAAGCTGACACTTTTTTAACCTGTCTGCATCACCAGGCACTGGCTTTTTTGAGACTTGGGACTGATCAGACATTTTTTTTTTTTTTTTAAATCACAACAATGTGGAGCAAACTGTGCCAGCTTTCAGCACAGATCTTTCTCTTGGGAGTGATGCTGTCTGTGGTGAACAGCAAAGGGACTTTGTATGGAGGCCACATCAACCCATTCTATGGAAGCAGGTACAACCTGTACAAAGCCGGACTCAATCCTCAGTACTCACCAAACAAGCCTATGACCCGCCACAAGTAAGTGTCCATTACAGTTAATAATGTTTTCCCTTACCAGATGTTTAAGCATGAGCCTAGACTACAAGCTGGAGCCAGCAAATGCTGAACATCCACCGACAAAGCCGTGCCAGCTCTTTTGCAGAAACATTGGCTCCAGTTAGGGTTTAATTGACATTTCTGCGGCTCAGACCTAAACACAATCCGCAGCAGGGGGTATGAAGCAGCAACATTCTCGCCGTGCCACAGAAACAAAGTCATCATTATGGTCGTTATGATGCAGCAGAGTGAACGATGGGATCCCTCGCAGTGAACGCGAACTGTAAGAGGAAGTCGCCGGTGGCAGAGACTGACAGCGCAGCTGGATGCTTGCTGCCAGAAGGGAGTGGCACAAAGGATTTCCAGTCAATGCTAAAACAATAACACTGTGGGCTCACATTTGTTTCCTCTGATGAATTCTCTCCCCATCCACACAAATACGTGAGGTGCTATTACTCAGTCTCGTATCTAATGAATAGAAAATAAGCTGAATGAACACAGCCAGCTATGAGATGATATTAAATAGACATCACCTGTGAGGTTAATTAAAGTTTCTGCATATGTTTGTGTAGATAGAGGTGACTGCCTGACCTGCAGACATTTTTTTCCCCCAAATTTTCTTCCCTTTTTCTCCTCCCCCTTTTCTTTTTGTGCTTGGCTTCCCATCAGAACTGTTATGTCTTTGGACAGCTCCCCAGCTACCTGCTGCTCCACTCAAAATGCCCCAGGAGACCGCTGATTGCCCAACCTTTCTTTATTGGCTCTCCTACATTAAATATGCCTCTCCTCATCCTCTACCAGTAAAGGGAAAGCTCAAGATTTTGGAATTGATCTCCTGTAAAAAAGGCCAAAGCAGTTAATATCATACCTGCAGAAGATACATCATACCTGACTTGGGTTTTTTATTTGTTATAAATCCAGACTCATTGGTTCCCGAGGTCGAAGCTAACAACTCAATCAATCAATCAATCAAATTTTATTTGTATAGCACATTTCAACAGCTAGGCATTTCAAAGTGCTTTACATAATTAAAATAAAAATAGCACGTGACAGTGAATAAACAGTTAGAAAGACAAAGAGATTTTTTTTTCTCGATTGAAAAAGAATCAAAACCGAGACGGACTTAAAACAACTATCTTAAAACCACTTCAGTTTGGTGAGATGCTGTTTAGAAGCTCACAGTACAGAACTTTGTTGGGATAATAACCTCATAAGCAGCCAAGTTAATGATATGAACACAGTTGTTCTGTTTTCCTCTTTTGGGATGTGCACTATACAAATGTGCAAAATGAGAAGTGAGTAAAATTTTGATGTCACGTAAAAAAAATATTGGGGGACAGTTCAACCTGCATTAAAAGGTTAGTTAAGGATTTTCAAAGGCGTGTTCTGCTTAAAGGTTATAAAGCTTATAAACATTTTTTTAAATGCATTAGATAATTTTCCCTGTACTTGCCGCTAGTATACATCTCTATTAGCTGTTGCTGGGGGCTGAAGCTAACACGTTCTGTGAGAGAAGCCAAGACCAAAACAAACTTCTACCATCTTAAAACAATTTTTACCCAACCTTACTTTATTGGCTCTCCTACATTAAATGTGCCTCTCCTTCTATGCAAGTACTATTTTATGAGCCTTGAAACATATCAACACATGTATTGTGTGGTTATTTAGAACCTGGCAACCTGCACCCCACTTTTTGCCCAATGACTGCCAGAGATTGGCACCGGCTGTCACTGCCCCTCCCCCATAACCTCAACCCAACTCCGCTAGATTAAGCATGTCCAGACAATGGACGGATGGACAGGAGGCTTTAGGACTATTAGTTATCAACCTGAACATGTACAGGATTTTCAAACTAAATAATGCGAATAATCACAGTAAACATACATAAAGACGGTTTTAAGGTTCACAAAATAGTGTTTCTATGAACTGTTCATGGAATCACCAACTCTGCTTTGGTTTTGGCCTCTTTCACACAACCCATTAGCTTCAGCTGCCAGCGTTGACTAGATTTATACTAATGTACAAAGAATATGATAAACTGCAGGTAAGTTAATGAAACAGAACTTTCTTTAGTTGTTCCCTTTATTTTGTCCTTGCAAAAGCAAAACTGGATTTGCTCATTAACTTGACATTTAATGTATATAAAACCCTATAAATCAGTATAATACATGTTTCAAAAGAATAAAGTGATCATCATGTTCGTATTATTATTAATTGGGAAAAGTAAGTGACCACATTGCTGATGGAGTTATCCAAACAAAAGCTCTGTCACGGGAGCTTTTAAACAGCATCACACCAGCATGCTCCAAATTACTAACACGTGCAAGCATTCAGCTTTTTATTTAGGTGGGGACCAACCTTCAGCCTCTCAGCATTGAGTGCAAGCTTTTACAAAGTGACAGGGCTCACACAGCTCTGAATATAACCTGTTATTATTAGAGCTGCCAAAGCTCCAGTGACAACTTGCAAAACAGCAAACGGGTAGATTTTTAACAAACGTGTAAAGGAAGCAAGATTCTTGCTTCACTCTGACCGTTCTCAGGGCTTTACTGCGAGCTCTGCATCTCGCCTTTCATCGGTTCAGAGGAAGCTGCCATTCAGTACGAGTTTCCAGCGTAAATAGCAAGCGCTTAGTTTTGACATTGACTCATTGAAAGCTGAAATGACATTAAAAAATCATTGATTTTTATTAATCGGTCTTATGTCAGCGTTTATTAATCAAAAATTAAAATGTAACAGTTCGCAGAGTTTTGACCCTCAGTCCTTTGGGTGTTTTTAGCATCACTCCACACATCTGCAGCATGCCAGTGTCATAAGGAGCTCATCAACATGGTGCCAAATCTATTTCTATCTTGGAAACTATTTCATGCCTGATTCTGCGAATTAACTCATTTACCAGCACTTTGAATTGCCTTGTTGCTGAAAATATGGTATATAAATTAAATTACCCATTTACCTACCACATGCTTGTGTGTTCTGTAGGCAACTCTCTATACATTTCTGAGCGTCAGTAGGCATTGTTTCTCAACATTCATGCCCGTGATTTTAACAATGATGTTTATCGAGAGCTGATGTCCTTGTTGGAGCAACGACGCCCAAGGACGTGTAAGTGTCCAACAGACACTTGTGTTAGGAGAGCTCAGATGTTGTCGACCTGACTGCTCAGTGGCTTAATAATAACACTTGTTCTCCAACTCGTACACAACATTATCTCCAACTGCATAAATATCTAATAATGTCTGTAGATTTGAGTTGCGTTGAGGAAATCTCCAAGGTCAAACCTTTTCTGTTTCTTGCTGAACACAGAGTCACATTTTACGACACACATTCCTGCTGCTGAAATATTTGGGAGTCCTCAGCTTGGTTTGTCGTCACTTTCAATTATCATCTATGTTTTGGCAGCAAAGCGAGTGATTTGATTTCACAGTCATTTCTTTCATTCAATGCGACCACTTGCTGCTGTGAGACAATTTATGGTCCTGAAAGCCTCTGACAGTGACATCCTAGACGGCTTAGACACTGTATCTGTCCCTGGCTCTACAGCAAATGTTGGGATATTCTTCTCCTGTTTGGTTTCATTAAAACAGAGACACTAAAAATTATTGCATGTGAAGATTTTCATCCTTTCTACTGTAAAACAGTGGCAGAATCATACAGAAACAACAAACAAGTCATTTGAAAAAAAAAAAAAGGTTTTCCCTATATCATCTCAAATCCTGGCAGTTGCTGGGGGTCATGTGTAACCACCGATCAGATTTGAGTTATATCTGTGGGGTTTTGGGTGATGTATAGGACAGAGATCAAGGGGCAAAGGTCAGGAAGCTGATAGAGGTTAGAGGTTGTGGGTTGCTCTTGTAAGTTTGGGTTGAGTGCCCAGTGGAGGACGGGAATGGAGCCAGTCTCCTGCTAAGAATTACAAAGACTGGGCAGTAAAGTCCCAAGCTCCCTTTAACCGAGTTATTAATCAAACTTCAGGCTTTTTCTGGTGCAACTTAAAGGCTTTCAGCGTACCAAAGAAACCGAGGCAATTTCTCATTCTATGTTTTACCTCTCAATGAACGCAAGATGATTCAAATGTTCTGGATAGCTTTGATTTAATCACGGAAGAAATAACTCTACTTCCCCTGTTGCTCTAATTGAGGCTTTTGTGTGGTTTCAGCAGCTGCATCTGGTATTTAGTCAGGTTTACACTCAGGAGGTCCCATCTGGATTGCAAGTTTTGTGTAAGAGTTGGTTTTAATTTTCTGTTATTGCAGCAAAACGGATGAAAGGCAGAAAAAAACACAGATGACGTCCATTACCTTTTCTCTGACGTATCACATCATATTGCCACATTGAGACCAGTTGTTTGGGACACTTTTGTTTGATGAAGAAAACTGCAGCAAAGAGCCACTAAGAACCAGTTCCTACTTGTCAATAGGAGTCGTTCATTTGAGACAAGAAATTGGAGTAAAGTGAATGCAACTGGCTGGACTTACAATTGCCATCACTTGATCAACCGGATTTAATTATGTAACACTATAAAAGGATCAAACTAGAACTACATTTTAACCTGACAAAGGTGCAAATAAGGCAGGTAAGGTGTGATGCTGAATTTGTTTGGGGTTTAGAGGACAGGTACTTTGAGATGAGCTGTTTAGGAATATAAAGGTGTCCCTCTGTTCAAACAAAAAAAGTAATACATCTCCTAAAAAAGTGAACAAATTATTCATGCTATGAATCTTAACATCTTGTTTACTAAACATCCTTTCAGAACAACTTTATTCTCTAAATTTCTCAATCCATTTCTTATTCACGACAGCCCGTTCGTCTTGCCAAAGTATAAGCTGCAAAAACGCCATAGGATATTGTTTCTGAATATTTAGCTGATTAGCCTGGAAATTAAGATGTAATTATTTCTGGCGTGGAGTTGAGGTCTTTAGTTACTGTGAGCACTTCTGCGCACATGGTGTCCACATTAAGTTAGTAGCCAGAGGACTACTGTCAAAAACCAAAAAAAAAAGAGAAAAATTCTATTTTATGAGCAAGAAAACACTAAATGATTCCCCCTCCCCTTTAAGGAATTGTCTTATAGTTCTGTTTATCTATTTTAATTACAGCAAAAAGAAAACTGAGCTCTGTCTCCTAAAATGTCAAAGTCTGTGCAGAGTTGGTGAATAAAATGGCAAAAATCAATTAATTGAGATTTATAGTGTTTTCAATGAAGGGCTCCAGTTCTGTCCTACAGCTACGATGCGTACCCTGCTCTTGTTTTCAAGCATTTTTATTCAGTGACTGAGAAGCTTATATCCCACACAGTAGCTCCAGTGAGTCTAACTAATCTAATAATACTGTTTAAACACATTTTTCTTCCACAGGCATAAAACGTAAAGCAGATTATGTGCTCTGGGAAATGCCTAGGGATAAAGTGAAGCAGATTTTTTTTTTCCAACTTGGGCATCTTTGCCTCTTCCTGTTCAACAAAAAAAAACCTGCCTAAAAGAAGTAGAGAAGGACTACACTGTTCACCAAATCCATGAGCTAACAGATAACATGTAATACCTCTATTATCAACTACAAAAGTTGGGAATTGAAGTAAAAAGCACATATTTTTGAGGTGTAATAATGGAAGGTGACTTGGCTGACATTTTCCTCCGAATGTCAGATGGATCCCCCAAGGTTTTAGAGCTGGGACTATCTTTGACCTCCATCATTAGCCAGGAGAAGCCTCAGTCAACCAGACCGTAGAGCTTGAAGATACGCCAGCTGGCATCATTAAAAGCATTTATAAAAAGAGATGGGCCCTGGAGGAGATCTGTTAGCCTATAGACACAGCTGCTGAAGGCCTTATAAAAGATTGCATGGGTTCCTATCCGCCCCTGACCAGTCGTAAATCTGTCCGAGCCGACAGCGGTGGCCCGGGTTCAAACAGTCGGGGACCCCTGCAGGTGAGAGCGTGGAAGAGGAGCCACCGAGTGTCACAGTATCAAAACAAACAGAGGCTGATGATGATGAGGAAACACATGGACGCCAAGCGGAATCTCAAACAGAAAGATAAATAATTCAAAATATCAGTGACAGAGGCCAGCAAACGACTGGTATGGAGATGTAGTGATGTTTGAACAGCTTTTACATTTTACAAGGAAAAGGAAAGCAGTGTGAAATGGAAGGTTGAACATTGAGTTAGGTTGTGCCTAAGAAGCGTAGAGGTGTAATATTTTTCTGACAGTCTTTGACGGCAATTCTACTTTTTCCATATGATGCTGTAAAACTGTTATTTGCTGGACCTTTTGACTAAGGGAGAAGAAAGGAGGTTAAAAAATTCAGTCTGTTAGGGTTAGGGTTAGGAAGTGAAATGAAAATGTGCAGTGCGACAGTGAGGACCTTTCTGAAGACTAAAGTCAGGTGAGGAGGTATACAGCAGAGGTTACAGAGTTTGGCTCAGTTGCAGAGGTTACAACTGGGTGGTATGTCAAGGGTATACACCCACACTGGACATCTGTTTTTTCTAACATTTTGGTTGTTTTTTCTTGCAAATTTCAAGAAGACAGCAAGGGAGTTTCTAATAACACATGCTCTTAAAAACTGCTGGGTTAAAAAACAACCCAATCTGGACTATTTTGTCAGTCCAATCTTCGGTCAAACATGAATTATATTGGACCATATTTAACAAAACAGACACTAAACAACATACAGTTGGATTAATGGGTTTAAACAGTTTACTACGTCAGGATTTCTAAAGTCTAACCTTAACCTATAAAAGGAACCAAAAGTTAGAGCAAAGCGAGTTCTCATCAAAATCGTGCAGGTTTTGTGACTTATTATCTACAAGAGATCAATTATTCATACTTGAAAAACAGCAGGTCTCTCCTCACAGTTTTTAGAGTAATTTTGTTTATCCTCCTGTTTGTGATCCGTTTATGGACAATGGAAGACATGGTTTGAACTTCCTCTTTCTCTGTCTGCTCTTTGGTCCTGTTCTGCATGCATGAAGAAAATCATCTAATTAGTAAACAGTTTCCACCTGCGTGTAATGTCATTTCAATGTGCGTTGTTCTGTGAAGGCCTGATGATTTTTGTTGGAGAACATTGGTGAACAAACAGCATTGTGACGACCAACAAACACAGCAGACAGATCCAGGAGGCAGCTCAGAAGAGATTTAAAGTTTAAGTGAGGAATATTCTGAGAGGGCAAATACCAATAAAAATAACATTATTGGTTGCACATTGGGTAAATCTAATTGTTAAAACAGGTCATTAAACTCTAAAGGAAGTGGAAAGAAATTAAGCACAAAATAGAAATTTGTATAGTTAAATTTAACAGTATGATACAAATACAAATACAAGTATGCAGATGTAGGGGCACAGAAAAAAGTAGAAAAACAAGTGCTGAGGTAAAATGAGAACAAATTTGAACTTTTTGAATGAAAACTGACACTGAATACTAACTGGAACACAATCACCCCACCATCAAACAAGCTGGTGTATAGCAACATACTGAGGGGAAATTTCTCTTCAACAAGAATGTCCTTTTTTCCAAAGTAGATTTGATTAAAATCTTGTTTACGTGCAAAGCTGGCAAAGACATTCTCCTCCAAAACCCACAGATTTTATTTTAGAAAACAGTGAGTCTAAGATTCCACTGCATTAGTTACGTCCAATTCAAAAATATGACATCCATGTTTCAAGTTGCAATGAGTCAAAACATGGTAGTTGTATGTTTGAGGGGTTTGAATACCTTTGCTAGGTAATTTATACAAACTCACAATCCACTGCACTTAATCAAGTTGTGACAATTTTGAGACACAATTACCTTTTCTTTTTTTTTTTACCTCTGCTCACCTTGTGTGAACAATATATTTTTTATAAATTTGCTCCTAAATTCTCCCAACACTTGGATCCACATGAAGACCCCTCAAAATGGAAAAAAACAGAGCTTGTTCACAAACGGTGCTTTGTCATGTCTCTTATCCCCTAAAAACACACATGACAAGGTTAAGGGCAAGGGAGAAGCAGTGGGACTATTTTTGTATCTGTTATATTTGATCATGCAGTTGAAGAGGGGTGCTTTATTTTGCAGAATTGTTCTTTCAGGACAATTTAGGAATAGATTTTCTGATCTATGTTTTCACCATTGATCTTCACATCCACCTCAGATCACATGGATCTAAATTTTCTTATTATTTTTTCCCAAGTTCCCAGATTAGGACTTTTCCCAGCTGTAGAACACACTGAGAGCCAAATCAAATGTCTCCCCACCCTGGAGCAGACATGGCAGAAAAAGTAACGTCTAAAGACAGCTCTCAACTTTTATATCCAGGGCTCAACTTTTTGAAATCGGTTTTGTTTAGACTGTGCAGGTTTTGGCATATTATTGTTGACCTTCAAGTAAAGTAAGAACCCATATATTTTTGATACAACAGAGGAGTTGATGTACTCTGCCCAAAACTGCATTGTGGAACAATGGGATTTTCATTGCAACTGATTTTTTTTCTCCCATTTTGTCACATAATAACCTCAAACTTGGATGTATTTCATTCTGAATATATGGAATAAAAATTGCAAAAGTTCAACATATTTTTGAGGTGGAAGAAAAAATATATATGCTATTAAAGCAATAAAAAAATGGTGATATGCAAATTTAGAGCTAGACTTTCACATACTTTTGTTTCTGGAATATCTCAAGTATGGCCAATCTGGGTGGAGCAAGTCAGCAATTTGTAAGTCCCACCATTGATTCTCAATTTTATATATTAATGTTGATTTTAATTGGCCCATTGTAATCCAGGAATCAGTTTCATTGTCGCTCTGGGTATAAGTTTGTGATTCTTGTCCTGTAGGAAAGTAAGCCGCTGCTTTAGTTTCCGACCTATCACAAATTTTATAGATCTGAAACTCCATCTATCTTTTAATCAATTCTGACCAGATTTTCTCTTCCTGCTGAAGAAAAGCATCCACAGATCAGCTGCCACCAGCAAGTGTCACCATGGCGACAGAGTGCAGAGCTGGATTTCCACCATGCACAGCAATCTCAGCCAAACTGTTTCCCAGCACTTTACTCCCCCTGATGTCATTCTTTTCTAGTATTGAGGATTAAATGTTATACAGAAATGCATACAAATGACACTGACAACCTCAAACTGTGAAAACAGAAACAGTGATGAGGAATGTGAGAATCCCCTTTCTTCTTCTGGGCTTATGTCTTCTTTGCTGATTGTCAGTTTCAAGGGTTCTACCCTCCAGATGTGCACCTGACAAACAACTCGGCAAACATGCTCACTTTTCACTTCACTCAGCAGCACTCCATACATGTGTGCAAGAACAGGGTCACACACTTCCTGTGATTTATTTACATTACACTAAGCTGCATCCTGTCAGCTGCTACAAGTACATATGCAAGTTTTCCTCAAAATTCCCACTCTCAAATACAAACTGCAAATGCTCCAGATAAACCTCAGATGTCAAATCTGATTTAGATTACATAACATTTTGCATCACTGTAAAAAGCCCCGAAGAAAGTAGATAAAGGAAAAGAAGAAAAATGGCTGCGTGTGTGTGTGTTTCCTCTGAGGCGTACAGAGCAACAGATCACAGTGGAGGGAGTGATCAGTGTCAAAATTTCTCAGAGATCGTAAAAAAAGAGCCTCCAAGTGTGGTCCTGGGTGAAAACAACATGAAATCAGTCTATTAGCAGTGCAGTCATATTCGCTGTACATGTGTCAAGTTGTTTCTTGGAGGAGCTGACGCGAAACCAAACATGTCATCGCATTTGTTGTGCAATTTCCACCCACCATACCTACAGTAAACCCCATCTAATAAATTGTTCCAGCCAAATAAATCTGCTTGCTTTCTGTTTGTCTGCAGCAACCAGCTGCAGCTGCACATGCGTGAGTCTGAATGTCGCCATCGTACCACATTGCCGCAGGTTGTCAGGGCCGTATGAAAGGAGCTCTCTCATTCCGGCGCCTGCCCTTCCCCATCTGATCCCATTAGCATATGTCAACACTTTCAGAGTGGTGGCACTGAGACACATTCTGCCCATGCAGTCAGAATTTTGCGGCAGAGAAAATTCTTGCAGATTCCAAACTGGTTCTGCTCCCTGAACCTGTTAACTCAACCTTCCTCAGATCCTCCCTGCTGCATCCATTGCATCCAACATGACTATTTATGCCAAAACAGCTGGGAGGCGATGTTAAGTACCGCATGTGTTGTTAAATAGTCCCCTCTGAATGCAAAATCCCCCACATCCCCCCACAATTCTTCACATGTGAGCCTGAAGAGTTTGGATCCTCACTTCCCGAGTTGCAGTGAGTCCAAGTGAAAAATATAACAGTTGCTATAGCTGCGCTGGCTGGAAAGAGAGAGTAAGGGGACAGAGGAGGCCCAACTCCAGCATGATGCAACAAGTAGCTGCAGTCAAGTTATTATGTGTTATGTGGATTCTGAGTCCATCTGAAGGACTCATATCAACCACTCTTTGATGTGTAGTTCAATGCAGTGTTGCCAACTCATACAATGTTGTCTTTAAGCCAGTGCTTTAGTTATGGATGATTATACAGACTTACAATTACCCAGTTGAAATACTTACATAATGCAGAACCCCAGCAGATAATTGGATCTAGAGGAACACAATAAGATTTGTCTTTATCAAATATCTTTTTTCTAGCAGAAACATTTACAGCCGTCTGCTGTGGGCAGAGTAAACGTTTCACATAATGTAAACAAGCATCTATGTGCTTGTTTAAAGTGAAACTGTCTATTTTGAGAAACAAAACATTTTGTATGGTGTCCCTTAGGGCTGTTCAGTATGCCAGCAAAGTTTTGTTTCTTTGAGCAGGCCTGGCAAAGACTGAGGTGCTATAGACAACGGCTAAAATGAATTCTGATCATTATATTGAATATTCCATAGGGTATAATACATATTCAAAAAACAGTCTCATTTTCTGAACTGGTAGTGTAAACACTAACTTGAGGGTTTTGTTCAATTAGTAGTTTTGCTAAAGTGATTTCAGCTGCTGATGCATCTAAGTCTTGTCTACAATTACAATTTGGAGAACAAAGCTTATGGGATCTTAAATAAAAGCGATTTACCTCTAACCTGCCTTTGTTCTTCACTACGCCTGATTTCAATCTGACATAATTATTTTATGCCTGCAGAAACCACTGTGCTTACATGGTCCAGAAGAACATCACCTGCATCCTCCAGGATGGAGTGGAAACCTATGTGAAGGCCGAATACACCACCAAGTGCATCTGGGGTCAGAAATGCCCTGTCGTCATGTATGTCAATCAACCTGATCAACAAAATCCAAGCATTTCAAAACGATCTTAAACGAGTGAATTGTCCTTCTAAATTCACAATCCTTGGATTTAATGGTTAAAGTGTGCAATTGTGACTTTAGGTTTTTAGAAAAACTGCATTAGACAACTGACAGCTTCCTGATATAACCCATGCAAGTGCTGCCCTCCAGTGACCAAATCACATATTGTTTTACAGCTGGAGGTTTTATGCATCTGTGCCAGTTTTTTATATTATTATTATTATTGACAGCTTACAGGAAAATGTGGGAAATCAGTCCTTATTTTCTAATTATTTTCCAGCTTAGATGTGGGTTACACATTCCCAAACTATAGAGCATGTCAGTTAACAGTTAAACTAAGTTATAACCAAATGGTTTAGTAACAAATACTGAAGATGGTACTGTATCCTTTCTGATATTATGCAATATTTATTTAAAACACACTGACAGAAAAATTTAACTGAACTCCATCTTCAAAAATGAAAGTTCAATCTTTGAGTGTGTGTGTTAAAGTAGGAGAGTGAGTTTGATTTTAAACAAGATAATGTTAAAGTTGAGCGTTGACCTGAGCTCAATCCTCTGATGCCACACCATTTACACCACAATTTATCTTAATCTCCTAATCTTCCTTTAATCCACGTTTAATCCCATAGAAAACAACTTCCTGCAGTTTTTTTTTCTCTGTGCCATCTATCCATCTGGAATCTGTGTTCCATGTTGAATTATTTAACAAACAAAAGCATATTTATATAGCTGAATCATCTCTATTTGCACAGACAGAAAGCATTCTATTTGTATCTCGATTCATTCAGGTACAGAACATTTCACAGGCCAACATACAAAGTGGGGTATAAGACTGTGACTGAACTCGAATGGAGATGCTGCCCTGGTTTCTCTGGTGAAGCTTGCCATGATGGGCCCACATCACTACCTGACATCATAGGTCCCCATCGCCCAGGTATTAAGGGATTTCCTCATGGACCAAGACCTCCAGTGGACCAGAAGCCTGGAGGAGCTCCATTGGATCCAGGCAAATTCTTCCCCGGAGGAAAACCTAACTATGGTAAGAAATGAGCCATGGCTGTCTTGTCCGGATACATCTTGCTTATCAAGCTTTTTCTTGAAATTCCAAGTAACAATGTGACTTTTTAGGAGTGACAGGTGAACGTTTGGACCGCATGGAGCTGGACCTACGTCGCCTCACCCAGGGTCTAGAAACCCTCAGTGGTGTGGTGACTGGCCTCGAGGAGCGACTTCGAACATCCCTCCGTGAAGAAACTAACAAATTACTGGTGTCCCTGCTGCCCAACCCTCCAAGAACACCGGACTCAACGGTGGGATTTGGGGTGATCCCAGACGGATTGGATGGAGGAGGAACCATAACTGGATTTGGAGACTTAGCAGGAAGAGTGACTGAAGTGAGGGATGAGCTGCGAGCCAAGTCTCACATTCTGGAAGAAATCCAGGTACCCTGGTTTGATATAGTGTAAAGATTGTAACCATCACACTTCTTCTAAGATTTTTATTAATTTTTTTATGCCTTTTTTGAATATATTTCTTTAGGGTATGGTCATAGGTCATGATGGCCAGCTGAAGAAACTGTTGGACGGAGCCACAGGCGAACCCATCCCTGGTCCAGGCTCAACCTCTTATCTGGACGAGATCTTGGATGTTAAGTTAGCTGGTGTGAGAGCTGAGATCCTCGACGGCTTTGAACGCCGTCTTACCGGCATGGAGAACCACTGCGAGGAGAAGATTGGGGAGGTGCAGCGGCAGTGCCAAAGGGAGCACTTGGATGGCCAGGAGCAGATGCAACAATCTCTGGACGGCAGAGAGACTGGCCTTAGGGAGGAGTTGGGCACCTTGCAAGCTCAGATTCAGGGTCTAACTCTGACTGAGAGCTGTTGTGGACAGGTATGGGTGATTTCAGTAAACCACGCAATTTTCCAAATTTTGTAATAATTAAATCCTTGATTATTAATTCTAAAAATATGTGTTCATAATCACAGGTGAACAGCTTGTCTGAGCGCATGTTGCGGCTAGAAGAATCTGTAAAAGATTTAACCGAATCTCAGAGGCAGCTGCAGACGGCCCTCTCTGAACAAACCATTCACATAGAGACCCTAGTCGAGACGCGTCTGGTGGACATGGAAGGAAGACTGAATGCCACCAACGGTGAACTCGGTGGGGTTGAAGGGTTTCACGGTGGTCTGGATGGCTTCAAAACCTTGCTTGAAGACAAGTTGAAGACTCTAGAGGAGAAGCTGTTTGTGGCAGTAGAAGAAATAAGCAACGCTACAACTCCTGCTCTACTGGAGGGTCAGGTGGTCCCCGCACTGGAGACAGAGATTGACTCAGTCAGGAGAAGAGTAGAAGGAGACCTGAGTGGAATTCAGAAACAGCTATTAGACCTGGAGCTCCTTTGCACTTCCAGTTGTGCCCAGTCCACCCCACAAGGTGAAGCTATCACAGACACCTTAACAGGTGAGGAATGTAAAGGAACGGATAAGAAAATGACAGACCGTTTGGACTCCCATTCTAGCCAGCTGGACCACCTAAACAACACCTTGAATAACCTGCTACTCCGCATTGCTCAGGAGGAATCTGAGGGCTCCGTTCAAGGAGAGATCACCCTGCTAAAGGTCAACATAAACTCTGTGAACCGCACTCTCAAGGGCCTGAAGGACTCCATTAGTTTCATTGCAACTGAAGTGGGCCACGCTAACTCGTCATGGGAGCAGAGGGAGCATCAAATTGTCAACCAAGTGCAAGGAATCACCAAACTCATGGGCCATCAGGCTTCCCTACTTGGAGCAAGTGAGAGGCGATTGGCAGAGCTTCGGGGTGAGCTAGCAGCTCTGAAGAGACAGTTGTCAGGGGGTCTACAAGGCTGCCGCAGCACAGCAATGGAGGTGCAGAAAGAGGTAAAGGTCGTTGACAGCAGAGTAAGCCAGGTGGAGAGCCAGTGTAGCAGCCTCGGGGAACTTGCAGAGAGCCTGGAAAGAATCAGGGCAGAGCTGGAGAAACACTCTGTTGCCATTCTGAGCCAGATGAACGGTACAATGACCTCTCATTCAGAGCAGCTGGATGATCCGAAAGGTGAAGTCCAAGACTTTGCATCCAAGGATGCCACCAAACAAAACAATGACCAGTAGCATTTCGGCTACAGTTTTTATAAGACTCACTGTATGTGTGCTTCTGACTAGGCCCATGTGCCTTATTTTTATTTTTTTGATTCTGCCTCTCTTGTTCAAACAGCATTTGCACAGATGCAAATTACTGCAACTGGTGAAGGTTATCTCGCATAAGCTTCTTTTTGACAGTGGCTCCAGATCAGCTGAACAAGAAAAACTTCTTTCTGATTTCGATAATATGGCAAAAAAAAAAATATTTCCATAACTGTTTTTTTGTAGGGCATTTGTTTGTATTTCTCTTGAGTATTATGATTGTGTATGTGCTATCATTTTAACTTATATGAAGTGACTGCATAATGATGATGTTAAACTGTTTTTATGGAGAAATGCTAACAAAAGAGAAAAATGCTGCTACAGGTTTCTGCTGACAAGCACACCTGACACCATCCATATGGATACTAGCCTTGTCTTTTGAAAAAAGAAAAACAAATACTGTATGTCAACTTGGTGCTATGTACATTTCTTTTCATCTTTGTTTTAAATATGTTTTAAAATTGCTTGCATACATATCTGCTTAAAGAGTTGTCCATATTTCAAGACCCATTGCTCTAAAGTACAAAGATGTTCCACGATTGACCATAAGGGGACAGTGAGAGCATATTTCATGATATTGAAATCAAACTGAAATAAAATCTGAATGTTCAAGACGGTGCTTTTAGGGTGACTTTTATTCAAAAGATTATGTCAACACTTTAAGACAGTCTACTATGATGAGCTCAGTGCAATTGCTTGGCCTATTGTTGTGTATGTTAAAAAAAAAGTAAATAAAAAAGTAAATAATTATATATATATATATAAAATAAAAACTCTTGTAAGTGGTGATCTGGTGTGGCTTTTAATCCTCCGTTTGATACATATTCATTTTAACCTCTGAAGCAGCATCATGCAAATATATTTCATGATGGAGGTAGATATGTAACGGAAGAAAAACCAATATAACAAAACGTTTATTCTTTCGACTCAGGCAAACTACGTCAGAGGGAAAATTTCCCTTGGCTTAAAAAAAAGCAAAGGGTTCGACTTTCACTTAGAAACTGAACAACACAGAGGGAGAAGGATAAACAAAAAACTTTACAATAAATATTTCTTTTAAGATCCTGCGAAGAACAGACAGGAATAAGATACTCTCAGTAAGAAAAAGTGTATGTGTTGTGTTTTATATATGCATATCTCTAAATTACACCCCCAAGTTTTCACCCAAAAATAGTTCAGCATATGGCTAAACAGCAGTGTAAAATCCTCTCTGTGTCTGTTACCACAGAATTGGGCTGTAAATATGGTGGGAATTACAGCAAAGCCAGTTGTCAGGTTGCACTTACTGCAGGTTTCACATAATATCATCGTACAGTTTGAGAATGCAGCATCTTTTATTAATTAACTGCCTGTCAGAATCTAATATGGACCAGAAATATGTCATTAATATACACTGTCCAACATATGGGCCAGACGAATCTTAGGAACGGCTGCACAGCTGTCTCAGACTCAAATAAATTAAAACACGCAGGAAGCTGTGCTCATTTAATGTTTCTCAAACAGTTAGTTAACATATCGCAAAAAAACCCCAACAAACTGTCACTGCATGAGATGGGTAATCACATCAGGCAGACTCAGTCCAAATAAGGGCATGAGGTGAAAATGTGAGAGGTATTACTATGTGTGCCACATCAACGGTTTAGATTCTATATCAGTGAGTGAAGCAAGCAAGGAAGCGAGATGTGGAATTTTGCAGGCCAAATGCTCCGTCAGCAGGTCTTCTGTGGGCCGTCAGCACATAGCTTTAAAAGACAACATTTCACAGAAACCAGAACAGGATAAAGTTATTCAGCATAATGGAAGCCAGAGGCTGTACATAAAAAAAAAGAAAGAAAAAAAGACAGAGCTGGAAGCAAAACATGGAGCGGATGGAGGAGGCTGAGGTCAATGGAAAAAGAAAATATAGATATACAGAAAGGGGACACAGAGCTGTTGTGTGGGTAAGCTACAGCACTTCTGTGATGATTTACATATCTCAACACATGCAGGAATGTTCTCGCCTTCTTACAGGATCTACTTGGATGTTTGTCTTTCAGTAACCTTCCCATGCTGCCTGAAATTAGCATTGGACGTTTAGGATTTATCCACATTAAGACATTAAACTTTCTTTGCATTCACTCTTGTTGGGGCAACATTTATTGCCACTCAATTGGTCTGGTTGGAGTACTCTGCAACATCTTTCTACTCCTGTAATTTTCAGCATCAAACAATAACGGATTTTAATGTAAATTTATGTAACAAAGTCAAATTAAAAACTGTCTCACTTTGAAGGCTACAGCAAAACATTTGACTATTAATTTTAAGTTGTCGTCAGACGCTACCTAATTTGTTGCTGGAGTCCACCTCTGTGTGTAATTTTCTTCTGTGTCAAAAAGTGAAGATTCTGTTACCTTCAGCAATCGTAATCAAGACTAATTTGATTTCTGTAATCTGGTTAAGGTTCTAGTCCATTGAGTCAACGTAAATATCCTGTTAGAAATTGTTTAGTTGCATCGCCTTCACTTGCTTTAGTCATGCTTGGTTTTCGCCCAGTGGGTATTTTTTTCTTTTTTTTTGCAATATCACAATCACCAATTACTGTGGAAGAAACTGTGCTTCCAAATAAAAGTGAGCCCTCCTGTTAATTGATGCTTTAGCAAGAAAGAATGGCTTTTGAAGTAGAGGAGCATTTCAACAGCGGGTTGAAGACTAAGAAGATTATATATCCTGTAGGAACGCCATGAGGAGATGCAGTCAGAAGGACACAGAGCAGAGTGAGCGGGAATGTCACAGTCAGCTGAGAAAGAGGCAAGCTGAGAGAACAAGGCAGACTCACTGACGAGGAATACTCCCGCTGATAGACAGGGATGTGACAAGAGCAGGCCAGACAGGGGAGCCAAAGGACGGACACCAAGATAGAAAGCACAACAGTGTCAAGCACGATGAACGACGTGGGAGGTGGAAGCATAGATGTGTTTACTGCCTCCTCGTTTCTCAGCTGTACGCCTCGTGTCTCGACAGGAGAGCCACAACACAGGCTTCAGGAAAGAAAAGGCTTTCCCACCAAGTCTCAGAAACAAGCGAGCTAAAGCAGGGCTAGCAGCAGCCGTGAGGGTTTAAACCCCAGGGGGCTGAAAGCAGCTGGATTCCCTGCCAACCATGGCAATAGGCATAACACAAAGGATTGTCCTGTTTGTGACCTGGAGAAGATGCAGGAGGAAGAGGGAGAGGTGGTGATGAAAAGGACGTGAATATGGGGAAAGGTGGGGGCAGCAGGGTTTTTCTCTAATGCTAAATTATGATACATTTTTATGTAATGCCAAAATCATGTGGCCTACACTGGTTTTGTTGCATTCTCTCCTTTCCTGTTTGTGTTTACACACAGTGCCACGAGGCATCATTGCTCTGCGCTAATGAAACGTGATTTAATCCAACATGAGAGCAAGGGTCTTTGAATTTATGTCAGCTGCAACATTCAAGTCCAGCAAATTCTAGACGTTTTCACGTTCTGTGAAAGATAGTAATGAGACAACAAAACAACAAAAGTTTAATTTTGGGGTTTTGGGGGATTTATTTAGGTGTCTGAAGTAGCTTCCAAATGAAAGTCTTTAAAAAAAAAGAAAAGAAAAAAAAACGTCTCTGTGGGTTTTATTAGAAATGACTTCCTGCAGAGAGCATTTCAGATTTTCAGGCAGATTTCTGAGTTACATTTCATGTTCAGTGCAGAATTATTTAGCTTCCCCCATCTTTATCTCTCCACAACATCAACTTCAATGCATTCACAGCTTCTAAGAAGCAGAAAGTCAAGAGCTTTTTCACTTTTTTTTTTTTTTTTTTTTTTTTGCTTTTTGAATAAAATTGTATTTTTAATGTACCTTCAGAAAGAAAAACATTTCATGGGAGTGAACCAACCAGAATACTAGATGCCACAAAGGCCCTCCAACCTCAGAAACTTGTAGTTTATTGCCAGTGATGAACCAACACACCACCACTGGAAAAGATCATTCCATTAATTATTGAGGCCTTTTGAATTTTGACAAACCCATCCATCCATCCATCCATCCATCCATTTTCTTCCGCTTATCCGGAGTCGGGTCGCGGGGGCAGCAGCTTCAGAAGGGAAGCCCAGACTTCCCTCTCCCCAGCCACTTCTTCCAGCTCCTCCGGGGGAA